>JAQJVL010003743.1:0-55551 GCA_035578905.1 Stictocephala bisonia | reverse complement strand
TATATTTAGTTGTGATGGTCACTAGGATTAGTTGTGATGGTCATATATTTTATAATATCCTAAGCGTGTGTATTTGTTTGTTTTTTTTTTTTTTTACATTTCAACAACTATTTCTTTACCTAGTTTCCACGTTTTACTTTTTCAAAGCACTTTGTTTAGTAATTATGATATATACTTTCTTTCTGCAGATTCATCTCTGAACTGAAGAAAACCCAGACTGATGTAAAATTACTAACAATAATATAAAATGTGTAAGGTGTAGCCATAAACTTTCCAGTGTTGTAGTTGGATAGTTGTGTTGATTCGATAATATTGATAATACTTTAATCGTGTTATTTTATAGAATTATTTTTCCTTTTAAGGTATAAAAAAGCATGCGATTATCTCAAAACACAACACTATTCATGTAGTCCGAGAGGTTGTGTCTGATGGCCCTCCCACCCACCTTATGTTGATAGCATGTCATAAGTTGTCCGAAAATGTGTTTGCTGGTTTATAAATCAGGAATATGCCATAAAACAAAGATATTTCATAAGCCTAGTGATGAAGAATAATATAAATAAGTCCTAGTGAGGAAGAAACTCGCTTATCAAATGTTTTTATTACTTTATAGATTAAAACATATATTATACAGTAAATTTATTTGCAAAATGGTATTACTTTAATTTACAAATTACTACTATCCATTCATTCAAATTAAAATTTAATTGAAAAGATTTGTAAATTATAGTAATATTGAAAAATGTTTTTTACTCTTTAAAATTATAAAATTAGATTTAACATGGATAAAAATTAATTTTTGTAGATAAAACTTGCCATATTACATTGACTTGCAGGCCTTGTGAACTTTATTCAACAAATTGGGGATATGAACCTTGAAAATCTGAAGAACCTTACAATCCAGAGCAATAACCACTGGCCGCAATTGTGGTGTATTACAAGTACGCCATAAAATTATACAAATTGGTGAAATTTTGTTTTTGTATGGCAAATAATTAATGTTTTTTATGGCAAATAATTAATTCAATAATTTCATAAATAACAGTTGGGAATATTTATCCTGATTAAGCATTTAACATTTTGAAAGAGTCACTTAATGAGAGTTGGATATTTATTGTCTGATTTTTTATGTTAAGTTAATCAATAAATCGTTAAGTTACCTTTATTTCATATTCATAAAATAATAAATTACACAGTATGCTAAAGTGAATTTGTAATAAAATTTAATTATTTATTTATTGAATAATATATAAAAATAGCTTTACAACGTTCAGAACTTAATTTAGAAAAATTTGAAAAACGTAAATGTTAAAAGTTTAAATTCTATATTAGAACTAATTTAAAAGTTTAATCAGAATCAATATAATTTCTATAGAGATTTAGAGATTCTATGTCTGACTCCTCCTCAAACATATTAGTTCCATACAAATATTTACAGTTAAATGAATAGAGATTAATAGTGGTTTGTAGTTTCTAATCATTCCTGAGTATCTTCAAACACTCAATCTCCTGTTACGATTTTCACATTAGTAATTAATAATAAAAACTTAGTTTTTTGCTATCGTATTTAATTTAGTAAAACTAAATTTTAATCTATAAAGCGTTAAAGTAGCACTTGTTTTTAAACAGTTTACCTTAAAATTGTGACTTTAAACTACAAAATATTAATTAGTCAAATTGATTTGAACCTTTAAAGTGATAAATCCAGAGCTACTCGACCAGTATTGGTATTATTAACCAGTGTGGTTTGACAGAAGCCATGCACATGTGATATGAGATCATCTCTCATCAACCAGGACAAATGAGATGCCCTTTGACTACCTCGGCCACGGTCATCGATCTTTTACAATGATTTACCAAATAATATAAATAATAACCCGTTTGACGAGCCTTGAAAAAAGTATTTAAAGATTTGTTTGTCTCCAATTTGGTTTATTTAATTATTCATTAATATTTATACATATGAATGATTTACTATTTCGTCATTTTCATACTTAAGGGTATTCGATCGAAAATTATTTTTGAAATTGTTTGAATAAAATTGTTAGTGTCCATATGAGTAATAAAAGAGATACGGGAAGCTGCTCAAAGTGACTAATTTGGCTTTTTTTGGTGCATAACTCAAGAACAAACCGTGTGATATATTTGATTAACATTTTGAGAATATAGTGGACAAAAGGTACTATCCAAATAGTATTTAGTAGTATAAAAACATATTTTTTAAAAGTGTTACCAATTATTTTTCTATAAATAATATTTTTTCAATTTTTGAGTTCAAATTTGTACAATCATCTTTGGCAAAAAAAGTAGATAAGTAATATATATAAACTTCATGCTAGAGTTTACTATAGATGAGGGTGTTATTTCCTTCTTTTGAATTTGTGAGGCAGGGCAGGCGGGGGCTATGAGGGGGAGAGAGGGGAGGGGAATACATTGCTTGTTTGTTAGTGAGTCAGGATCTTTACTACTCTTAGCAGCAGTTGTGGTAAAATCTAGAACTAAATTCCTTAAAACACTAAACTGGGCGACTGGAGAACACCTTTACAAGTTACCATTTTGCTTTTCGTAGGGGAATCTGTAAAATTGCATTCAATTGCTGTTGAGGAATAACAGCCCAAACGCTCTTAACAAATTGAAGTAAATCTCCTGGAATTTGAACAAGCGATTGCTTGGGAGCAGAATTGCTAACCACTAAGCTAGGAACAGGCCTAATTTTGTCAATGTAAAAAATTATAGGTAAAGGCACCCAATAAAGAAATACAATTCATATCAATTCGTACTGTACTGTGTAAATTATATGAAACTATCTATTTGTATATTATTTAAAATAAACTGTTGGCTACTTCAACTGAATATAGTTAAAAATAAAATTGAATTGAAACAATATGTAAATTATAAGAGAACTTGCCAAATAAGGTTTCATCTATTAGCCTTGGTCAGATTTTTAGCCCTGCACTTAATTTTGACCAGAAATTTAATTTAAATTTACATTGTAGTCATGTTAACACATGCAGATCACATAACAGTTTTGAAAGTCTCTACGGTTAAGAAAGATTCACCCTTTGTTCTACTACGTACTGTACACAACACATTCAGTTACCGCCATCAATGCTAATACCCCTGACACAATTCTTGTACAAGTGGTTGTGGTGTTTGGAGGACTGAGAAACCAACTAATTGGCTGCAATCTTGGTTAAACTTAACCCTCAATTAGTTGAGTTGCACAAAGTACTTGAAAGTAGTGTGAGCCGAAAAAAACAAAATTTTTCTGTGTTTATATATTTCTTATTTTTCATTAAACCTCAAAAAACACCAGGGACTTCTTTTGAGACCATGTTGCCACATAGGTATTGTTTTAAATTTCAAATCATTTAGGTATGAGCATGATTGTAGCCAAATTACATCCCTATAAAAACTGGTTACACCTTGTATTTACAACTTTACGTATTAGATAGCTGACCCTTTATGTATTAGATAAGACCTTCTAATAAAGTAAGTGATATAAAGTAGTAAATACTGCATTTTTGTTTTTTTATATTTTGAATGAAGGGTATTTTTTTTTAATAGAAGAGAAAGTTTAGACTAATTTAATTTTTAAAATTATACATCTTAGCCCCTGATAAACGATCAATATTTATTTATGTGTTTTAGTCAATCTGCCCACTAGATAACTTGACTACACCTTTCAAGTCAAAAGACTCATGATCATCAGGTCACTTGTTCCAAGATATAAGTCAAATCAAATAAAAATTCTTTATTCCCATTAACAATACAAATTATTATATTTTATTAATTTGATCATATATATATATGACCAATCTTCATTTAATTGATATATATATCGTATGGTTTGCTGTCAGCTACCATTGTTAATTATAAAGTTGAGATGTATATTTGGATAAATATCCAAAAGTAATGACTATATACTCATTGATTATAAAATGTAAAGTGATCTCCTGTCACAAAGCTAAGTCCAATCCATCTAACACCTGCCTCACTGATTCTGTGTATGCTGACCAATCCCTCCGTAAAAGAGCGCAGGGGGCACTATGTGATCCATTGTTTGGATAGACTCCCCGCAATCACCATGAGTGATCTAGTGTTAATCCTGACCTACAGTAATTGCATCCGCCAACGCCAGTTCGGAACCGATTCAAGAGTGTCCACTTCCTACGAGGGAGGTTCATCCCACTTACAGGGATGAACCTCCCTCGTAAGTGGGATGAACATCATTAATAAGGAACTTATTTCGTCCATCAAAACTGTTCCACGCTACGGCCCAGCTGGTATTGGATGACAAGTTTGATCTGCTCAAATGGAAAGCAGTACTTAGAGGTGGGTTTCGAGATTTTAAGTGATAGTTCTCACGTGGGAGATCTTGTATATAATGTGGAGGTGCGGGGCATTCAAGATCTTATTGAATTCTTTGAATAGTGCCTCCTGACGTCTTTTCTCTAGAGGAGCTATATTACACAGTATTGGGAGTCAAGGAAGTGGAGTTGACATGAGAGTGCCACTAATAATAATAATTATAATAAATGTCTTTATTTGTAAACATATGAAATATTTACAAAAGGCTGAATTTAGGGCTACTAGGCCCTTTTTTACAATTAACCCTAAATGAAACACAATAAAAAGTTAACAACAGACAAAGAGAAAACAGAAAAATATAAGTATAAGTTAGAACATTAAAATATAAACAATAGGTTCAACAATCTAATGTTATTCTAGTAGCGGCGATCAAAACAATATACACCAACAAAAAACCTATTGTAATTAAATTTAGATTACACAAAGCATACATTAATTTAAATCATAAGTATTGAAAAAAGAAAGAGAGAAATACAAATATTATTAAAATATAAGTAAAAATTAAAAGTGAAATTTGATGATCATGAGTTTCAATTAAACATTCATACACGCATTCATACAATTCTGTCCATCCAACAACGGCACGTTCCACCTAACCCGCCCCAGCCATCTGATCAAGATAATAATCTTTCAGTGCGGCCACAAAACCAGCTCGGTCGCAGGAGTTTTTAATAAGAATGGGAAGGGAATTCCAGGTACGACAAGTGGTGGCAATACACGATTTATTGTACGTTACAGTACGATGATGAGGAAGATCGACCTTCCCGAACACGATTTTCAGAGATCTGTCAGCTAAATATTTAGGCTTATTGATATGAAGAAGTATGTAAAGGGTGTTTAATATTCTAATAAATCTTATATCGGCTAGTTTTACATTGCATTTTGAACATAAACATAATTTAAATGATCGTATTTACTAACATTAAAAACGAATCTGATACTGTAATTTTGGCATTTTTGCAACTTATTAGCCAACGCTACACTCATATCATTAACAACGTAACAACAGTAAAAAAGTGTGGAAAAACTAAGGTCTTAACTAGTATTAATTTTATACGTTGAGGTAAGAAATATTTATGTCGTTTTAGTGAATGCAAAATAGAAAAGACAGTCTCACAAGTGTCAACAACAGTATCATTCCAAGTTAGGTTATTGTTAAAAGTGATTCCTAAGTTCTTCACTTTGTCCTAGTATGGTTCCATTATCTTGTATGTGAGCTATAGTATCAAAGACAATACGTGAGTAAAAACTGGAGTGGTTATTATAATAGGTTTAGTTTTGTTTTCGTTTAGTTTAAGTCCATGTCTTTCAGCCCAAGTAACCAATCTCTTAATGTCCAAATTAATATTAGTTACATTGAAATGTAAGTCATTCATACCTAAATGAGCATAAGTTTGTAAATCATTAGCATGCATGGGATGTTTAGTTTACATAATTCAAAAATAAAATATATATTTTTTACTATACAAATTATATATATATATATATATATATATATATATATATATATATATATATATATATATATACATATCATTCACGTACAAGAAAAACAGTAAGGGTTCAAGGATGGAACCTTGAGGAACACCACAAGTAACAGTTTTAAAATCTGATATTTTATTGTCAACACACACAAACTGCTGCCGATCGCAAAGATAAGATCTAACCCAGTTGACAGTATTGTCAGAAAAGCCTAATGCTCTTATATTTTCTAACAGCAAATTGTGTTAGACACAATTGAAGACTTTAGCGAAACCAAAGACTGTTAGAATTGTACACTGCTTCATGTCTATATTTCGTCGTATGTCATCAGCAACACAAAGTAGTGTAGTCTCAGTGCTTTGACTAGAATGAAAACCAGACTGAAAACTGTTTAAAATGTTATTCTCTTCCAAAAAGTTAGATATTTGGCAGTGCACAATTATCTCAAGGCCTCTAGATAGTGCGGGCAAGATACTAATCGGCCTGAAGTCACTAGCTTGAACTGGAGAGGGAATTTATTTATAAGGCAGACTAAGGCAGACTTCCATACTTGAGGAAACGTTCAGTCAATAAAGATTTGTAATATATAGAAGTAATAACAGGAAGTATAATAAATAACATTTTGTTAATCATATGGATTGAGGTCCTATCAGAACATACAAAACTACTTTTCACTCTGCGCAAGGCTCTCAAAATATCAATTTCAAATGTTCATAGGGCAAACTAATAGCTCTCATGACCCTATTAAGTTAGACATAGACCGCTTTTGTATGTGCACTATTTAGCCATACGGGAGCACTGTATTCAGCAGCTGAATATACCAGAGACAAAGCAGTTGATCATATAGGCATTGTCAAAAAATAAATCTAAGGTACACAAAACATACTACATTAAGACAAATTATAATATTTTAACAAGCTATAATACAAACTTTATAGAAAATACTGTACAATTTTAAAAAGACCAAATTAATATGAATAATAGAGACATGATCAAAGTAAGTAAATGTTCATTTTTTAATTTTTTAATATAAGTTAACTTTAACTATGGAATCGAATGTGTTATAAAGTATTTTATATTTTTTAATATAAGCTAACTTTAATTAAGGAATCCAATGTGTTAAAAAGTATTTTATATTTTTTAATATAAGTTAACTTTAATTAAGAAATCAAATGTGCTATAAAGTATTTTATATTTTTTAATATAAATTAACTTTAATTAAGGAATCCAATGTGTTAAAAAGTATTTTATATTTTTTAATATAAGTTAACTTTAATTAAGGAATCAAATGTGCTATAAAGTATTTTATATTTTTTAATATAAATTAACTTTAATTAAGGAATCCAATGTAATATAAAGTATTTTATATTTTTTAATATAAGTTAACTTTAATTAAGGAATCAAATGTGCTATAAAGTATTTTATATTTTTTAATATAAATTAACTTTAATTAAGGAATCCAATGTGTTTAAAAGTATTTTATATTTTTTAATATAAGTTAACTTTAATTAATGAATCAAATGTGCTATAAAGTATTTTATATTTTTTAATATAAGTTAACTTTAATTAAGGAATCCAATGTAATATAAAGTATTTTATATTTTTTAATATAAGTTAACTTTAATTAAGGAATCAAATGTGCTATAAAGTATTTTATATTTTTTAATATAAATTAACTTTAATTAAGGAATCCAATGTGTTTAAAAGTATTTTATATTTTTTAATATAAGTTAACTTTAATTAATTAATCAAATGTGCTATAAAGTATTTTATATTTTTTAATATAAGTTAACTTTAATTAAGGAATCAAATGTGCTATAAAGTATTTTATATTTTTTAATATAAGTTAACTTTAATTAAGGAATCCAATGTGTTATAAAGTATTTTATATTTTTTAATATAAGTTAACTTTAATTAAGGAATCAAATGTGTTATAAAGTATTTTATATTTTTTAATATAAGTTAACTTTAATTAAGGAATCCAATGTGTTATAAAGTATTTTATATTTGTTAGTATAAGTTAACTTTAACTATGGAATCAAATGTGTTATAAAGTATTTTATATTTTTTAATATAAGTTAACTTTAATTAAGGAATCCAATTAAAGTTAACTTATATTAAAAATTATAAAGTATTTTATATTTTTTAATATAAGTTAACTTTAATTAAGGAATCCAATGTGTTATAAAGTATTTTATATTTTTTAATATAAGTTAACTTTAATTAAGGAATCAAATGTGTTATAAAGTATTTTATATTTTTTAATATAAGTTAACTTTAATTAAGGAATCCAATGTAATATAAAGTATTTTATATTTTTTAATATAAGTTAACTTTAATTAAGGAATCAAATGTGCTATAAAGTATTTTATATTTTTTAATATAAATTAACTTTAATTAAGGAATCCAATGTGTTTAAAAGTATTTTATATTTTTTAATATAAGTTAACTTTAATTAATTAATCAAATGTGCTATAAAGTATTTTATATTTTTTAATATAAGTTAACTTTAATTAAGGAATCAAATGTGTTATAAAGTATTTTATATTTTTTAATATAAGTTAACTTTAATTAAGGAATCCAATGTGTTATAAAGTATTTTATATTTTTTAATATAAGTTAACTTTAATTAAGGAATCAAATGTGCTATAAAGTATTTTATATTTTTTAATATAAGTTAACTTTAATTAAGGAATCCAATGTGTTATAAAGTATTTTATATTTTTTAATATAAGTTAACTTTAATTAAGGAATCCAATGTGTTATAAAGTATTTTATATTTTTTAATATAAGTTAACTTTAATTAAGGAATCCAATGTGTTATAAAGTATTTTATATTTTTTAATATAAGTTAACTTTAACTATGGAATCCAATGTGTAAAAAGTATTTTATATTTTTTAATATAAGTTAACTTTAATTAAGGAATCCAATGTGTTAAAAAGTATTTTATATTTTTTAATATAAGTTAACTTTAATTAAGGAATCCAATGTGTTATAAAGTATTTTATATTTTTTAATATAAGTTAACTTTAATTAAGGAATCCAATGTGTTATAAAGTATTTTATATTTTTTAGTATAAGTTAACTTTAATTAAGGAATCCAATGTGTTATAAAGTATTTTATATTTTTTAGTATAAGTTAACTTTAACTATGGAATCCAATGTGTTAAAAAGTATTTTATATTTTTTAATATAAGTTAACTTTAATTAAGGAATCCAATGTGTTATAAAGTATTTTATATTTTTTAGTATAAGTTAACTTTAACTATGGAATCCAATGTGTTAAAAAGTATTTTATATTTTTTAATATAAGTTAACTTTAATTAAGGAATCCAATGTGTTATAAAGTATTTTATATTTTTTAGTATAAGTTAACTTTAATTAAGGAATCCAATGTGTTATAAAGTATTTTATATTTTTTAATATAAGTTAACTTTAACTATGGAATCCAATGTGTTAAAAAGTATTTTATATTTTTTAATATAAGTTAACTTTAATTAAGGAATCCAATGTGTTATAAAGTATTTTATATTTTTTAATATAAGTTAACTTTAATTAAGGAATCCAATGTGTTATAAAGTATTTTATATTTTTTAGTATAAGTTAACTTTAACTATGGAATCCAATGTGTTAAAAAGTATTTTATATTTTTTAATATAAGTTAACTTTAATTAAGGAATCCATTGTGTTATAAAGTATATACATTTTTGGTACATGTAATAATTGTATATCTTCGTGAGATGAATTGCCCTTCATATAATCGACTTTTATAACTAAAACACTATTATTTTATAAACACCTAACAATGAATAACCAAATGGAATCACGTAGTTAAAAATGAAATATGGAGGTTTAATAAAAAGTGGTGAGTCCTTATTTCTTAATTTAGACTTAAAAACAAAAACATTATCTTTCTGATTAGTTGGACTGATAAATAAAAGACACCCAATGATAAAAATACTTTAATTTCTCACAAAAAAATTCAAATTAAATACAATCATTTAAAATTTATCAAGATAAACAATCAATCAGTTTATAATAAAATCCAAGAGCAGAGAAATTATTTAAATAAAAACACGCCTCGCCAATCTTGGAATTTGTTATTATCAGTGGCTAAAATCAGGTCTATATTTTATGAGAAAATACTTTTTATTCCGCAGAAATAAAGTTTTATAAGAAAAAAAAAACAAAATTCTAAATAAAAAGCTTTTTATTTTTCGATCTATCACCGTTGTTTTTTGTGATTTTTTCATATTTTTTCTTAATTTGATGTAGTTTTTCGTACTGATCATAGATTTGAAAACTATTTTAGTCTACGACAATTACTTATCGAGATATCATGGAAAAACTACGTTCATGGCAAATCATCTATGGTGCCCATATGCACAATGTTAATAGGAGCTATGACTAGTCATCAACATCAAATTGGCACGTATTCTTGCCGGAGTGACGGCCGGTAGGCGGTTACGGAGGACAGGTACTCGAATTTAATGCAAATTATGAATTTTTGTTGAGTATATAGACGATTAGGATTAGTTAGGTTATGTTTGGTTAGTTAAGTAAAAAGCGTATTTTCAGGCTTAAAAATTAATTTGATTGAAAAAAAATAATTGTATATTCTTGTTCAGCATTAAGAAACAAGTAAAAAAAATGTTCAAAAATGCAAATAAAAAAAAATGTTTTTTACCATCATATGAAAATCTAGTTTTTAGATTTTCCGGTAAAAAACGAATTTTCCGCGGCTTAAGTCAACCTCCTCAAGAACTAAAAACTCATATTTCACAACTTTTTCAACAAGATATCGCATTTTTCAGAGGCGTCTAGAAAGGCATAATTACCGTAAAAACTAAAGTTTTAAAATTATTTTTACTATAACATAAATCAAGAACTTTTGTTTAATTGATTTAATCTTTTATTTTTTTCTATCATTAAATTTGGTACATACAAATTATAACTTTGTAATTAACTGACATGGACAAAGATCTATTACTTTGTGAGTAAGTGTTTGAAATTATAAATTTGGGATAGTTTTCAATTAAATGATTCTATACATCAATTGAAGAAATATATTTAAATTTATTTTGACAAATAGTTTTTCACAAATACTTTATTTATTATTAGCCAACTGAAGTGATCTTCTGTAGACTTTTTTACCTGATAACAGTTTTTTTACAAATAATTGAGTATATGAAGTATTACGTAAATATATGTACACTATAGATTGTTGAGAATAAAACTATTTTGTTTTAGGCCAGTTAATTTTCAGGCTTAGTTGATAAAATATTGTTCTTAAAATATATTATACACAAGATTTTCTAAATTTAGACAATTAAGTAAGTTTGAACTATTGCTACTTAACTAGTAAAAAGTATATAAGTAACATTGCACGATAAAGAGAATAATTTTAATAAAAACCACAAGGAAATAAAGAAAAATGAGAGCAATAATAAATGAAATACAATGTTTTCGAAACTACATCTTTAGTAAAAATCTAACTAAAAGGCCAAAACTCAACAAATTTTAGACTTAAGAAACCCTAAAACAAATCTTGATATATGAGTAGAGATTTTCAACGAGCCATTTTCTGTGATTATCGGTATTGTAGTTTGAAGAAATGACATATCAACATCAACCGGTGGGTGTGTCAGCGTAGGCACGCGATCCCCCAACCCCACGCCCACAACCTCTTCTTGGTATTGGCTTCAATTACATTTCGATGTAATAGGCTTAAGAATTAATATGAAACATTTTAAAAAGCGTGTGTCATATTCGATTTTATTTATTTATTCGATTTTGTTTATTTACAAACAACAGTTTTGTTTTAAATTCAAGATTTAATACCACTAGAGTAGATGTAAAAACTTTACTACAGTAACGATACTATAAAGAAACTGAATGCGCGTTTAGTTCTTATTACAAGAGGAGTGAAGAAACTTTAACCATATTCTTTCCATTAATTATTTTTACATAAATAACAATAGTCTGTAATTATTACACAGAAAACGTCACATTATCATATAAAAATAAACAAGCTTCAATAGTCCTACGAGGTGAGGTGGTTTTTCCACCCACCTACTGCCGATGACATGCCTGACAGTCATGTGTATGTTTGTTCGCTCATCATTCTTAACCTATTACTACCTTTCAGTGTAGAATCATTAAATTGCTTTCATTTAACAACAAATTGGTTTCGTCTAATATATAAGGGTTTCTTCAAAATAGTTCACGTAAGTTGTTTAATTCATTTTTTTATTCATTTATTCATCTTAATAGTTGTTTTGATGAAACTTTAAAATGTAATTAATACAATGTTTTATTTCAGAAATAATGTATATAAATATTTGAGTGAATATGATCTCAATCTTAATTTATCATTTTGAGAAGTAAAATAAAAACTTACCTCGAACAAGAAAACATTATAACAAACCAACAGTATGTCTTTAGAAGTAGTAAAAATACTTCTGACTATATCTACATTAATTATTTCAGAACTAGGAAATAAAAATAAAATCTTAATAAAATTTTTAGACCTTGCTAAGCGTTTGATTCCGTTGATAGAGCAAAATTACTTTCAAAATTGAACTTTTTTGGAATTAAAGGTCATTGAAATGGTTTTCCAGCTATCTGGATAATCGTTTTCAAGTAGTAAAAAGTAATGGAATGCAAAGCGAGCTATTAATGGAATCTAAGGAAGTACGTTGGTTCCTGTTCTGTTCCTTAACAAAATATATAAACAAATTAACATGCAAAGTAAATAAAGTAAATCAATACTATTTGCGGATGATACAGCAATGATCACTACTGGCCGCACATGGGAAGACTCTTATGAAAGGGCTTCCGAGGATTTGTCGAAGATAAGGTTGTGGGTTGACCATAACTCACTAACCGTTCATGTATAAAAAACGAAATGCCTTCCAATCTACATTCCTACCAATCTAGGCCCAGGTCCTCAGATCCTCTGCTGACCCGCGGTCTGCTGGCTGTGGTACTATTGAGCGTGTGGAACAATATAAATACTTAGGAGTCATTTTTTATCATAAACTCAGTTGGCTTCCACACGTTCGGTATATGAAACACCGACTAAGAAATTCTATTATATTAATATTAATGTTCTATTATATTAATATATATTAAAATTAATGCCTTTACATAGCTTAGACAGGTTTTGACCGTGGGTCAGATTAGAACTGTGTACTATGCTTTCGTGCAATCTTACTGCAGGATGGTATTACGGCGTGGTGAGGAGCCCCCAGCAATGTATTAGAGCCACTTGCTGTCACACAGAGAGCTTTTCTTAAAATAATATTAGGAAAAAGTCAGAGATACCCCACAGAACTTTTATATTCCAATTTCCCAGTCCTTACGGTGAGAAAACTATACGTAAAAGTCCTTCTTAAATACATAAAAAAATAATGAAGATAGCTTTTATGACAAACTTATTCATGGACATGGCACTAGAGACAGAGTAAATTACGGCTACCATGTGCCTAGACCTAGAACTGTGTTAGAGGAAAGCAGTTCTATTTTATTGCAAATTACATTTATAGAAATTTACCTCAACCTATATTTGTAGTAGAGAGTGGCAGTGTCGCTGTACTGACTGAGTGGCTACTGTCCCTCGACCAACGGGCAGCTGAGGGTCTTATTTGTTCACCTTACTCATAACTGTTATCATTCTTTTACCGTTATATTGTTCACCCCTAATAACAACCATTTAATCAAACCTATATTAATTAATCGGATAACTTTATCATATAGGGTTATAAGTCACGAAATAGTACTTTTATTATTATTTTTTATTATGATTTTAGTCTCATTAAACACGCTAAGTATTGAAATATAAAAACCGCTGTGATAATTGTTTACATTTAATTTTTTTACCCTTCCAGTTCATTTTAATTACTCTCAGTTTTGAAATTTTATATATGAGGTGTTTATCATACCTTCCCCTCCCCCCGAGTATTTTGGTGACCTGTAGATTAGCTTTTCTTTGTTCAATTTAACATAAATTAATATTTTTCTATTCATCTGTAAAGCGTTTTGTTTACTACAAATTAATTTAAAATATTTTACATTAATTAAAAACCATTGTTTTCTTTATAAGAAACTATTAAGAGACTGAGGAATAAGGGCTCTTTCCCCGCTCACAGACGGGTAGTCTTTGCGGGGGAATATTATTATTCTGTTTATTTAATGTATCTGTTGTGTTTTTGATTTGATTTGAAGTGTATATATGATCTAAATGTAAACTGTTGGATATTAAAAATGTGCTTATTATTAAATAAATTAAATAATAAATTTTATTCGTTCTAAAAATTAAAAAAGAAATCAAAACTGTACATTCTTGAATACAGAAAATTATTATAATATAAGAAACTATTATTTTGGAATAGTTAATTTATTCAAGTAAGGTTTTTTACGTTTTCTTTAACATTTTTACACAGTATTTTGTTGTTTTATAAGGAAACTAATTTAAATAAGTAACTATCCAAATTAGATAACGGTTCTGGCCTTATATACTCTATTCAAGTCAAGCCAACAATTTAAATAAGTAACTATCCAAATTAGATAACGGTTCTGGCCTTATATACTCTATTCAAGTCAAGCCAACAATTTAAATAAGTAACTATCCAAATTAGATAACGGTTCTGGCCTTATATACTCTATTCAAGTCAAGCCAACAATTTAAATACGTAACTATCCATATTAGATAACGGTTCTGGCCTTATATACTCTATTCAAGTCAAGCCAACAATTTTTAATAAGTAACTATCCAAATTAGATAATGGTTCTGGCCTTATATACTCTATTCAAGTCAAGCCAACAATTTAAATAAGTAACTATCCAAATTAGATAACGGTTCTGGCCTTATATACTCTATTCAAGTCAAGCCAACAATTTAAATAAGTAAATATCCAAATTAGATAACGGTTCTGGCCTTATATACTCTATTCAAGTCAAGCCAACAATTTAAATACGTAACTATCCAAATTAGATAACGGTTCTGGCCTTATATACTCTATTCAAGTCAAGCCAACAATTTAAATAAGTAAATATCCAAATTAGATAACGGTTCTGGCCTTATATACTCTATTCAAGTCAAGCCAACAATTTAAATAAGTAAATATCCAAATTAGATAACGGTTCTGGCCTTATATACTCTATTCAAGTCAAGCCAACAATTTAAATACGTAACTATCCAAATTAGATAATGGTTCTGGCCTTATATACTCTATTCAAGTCAAGCCAACAATTTAAATACGTAACTATCCAAATTAGATAACGGTTCTGGCCTTATATACTCTATTCTAGTCAAGCCAACAATTTAAATACGTAACTATCCAAATTAGATAACGGTTCTGGCCTTATATACTCTATTCAAGTCAAGCCAACAATTTAAATACGTAACTATCCAAATTAGATAACGGTTCTGGCCTTATATACTCTATTCAAGTCAAGCCAACAATTTAAATACGTAACTATCCAAATTAGATAATGGTTCTGGCCTTATATACTCTATTCTAGTCAAGCCAACAATTTAAATACGTAACTATCCAAATTAGATAACGGTTCTGGCCTTATATACTCTATTCAAGTCAAGCCAACAATTTAAATACGTAACTATCCAAATTAGATAATGGTTCTGGCCTTATATACTCTATTCAAGTCAAGCCAACAATTTAAATACGTAACTATCCAAATTAGATAACGGTTCTGGCCTTATATACTCTATTCAAGTCAAGCCAACAATTTAAATACGTAACTATCCAAATTAGATAACGGTTCTGGCCTTATATACTCTATTCAAGTCAAGCCAACAATTTAAATACGTAACTATCCAAATTAGATAATGGTTCTGGCCTTATATACTCTATTCAAGTCAAGCCAACAATTTAAATACGTAACTATCCAAATTAGATAACGGTTCTGGCCTTATATACTCTATTCAAGTCAAGCCAACAATTTTTAATAAGTAACTATCCAAATTAGATAACGGTTCTGGCCTTATATACTCTATTCAAGTCAAGCCAACAATTTAAATAAGTAACTATCCAAATTAGATAACGGTTCTGGCCTTATATACTCTATTCAAGTCAAGCCAACAATTTAAATAAGTAAATATCCAAATTAGATAACGGTTCTGGCCTTATATACTCTATTCAAGTCAAGCCAACAATTTAAATAAGTAAATATCCAAATTAGATAACGGTTCTGGCCTTATATACTCTATTCTAGTCAAGCCAACAATTTAAATACGTAACTATCCAAATTAGATAATGGTTCTGGCCTTATATACTCTATTCTAGTCAAGCCAACAATTTAAATACGTAACTATCCAAATTAGATAACGGTTCTGGCCTTATATACTCTATTCTAGTCAAGCCAACAATTTAAATACGTAACTATCCAAATTAGATAACGGTTCTGGCCTTATATACTCTATTCAAGTCAAGCCAACAATTTAAATACGTAACTATCCAAATTAGATAATGGTTCTGGCCTTATATACTCTATTCAAGTCAAGCCAACAATTTAAATACGTAACTATCCAAATTAGATAATGGTTCTGGCCTTATATACTCTATTCAAGTCAAGCCAACAATTTAAATACGTAACTATCCAAATTAGATAATGGTTCTGGCCTTATATACTCTATTCAAGTCAAGCCAACAATTTAAATAAGTAACTATCCAAATTAGATAACGGTTCTGGCCTTATATACTCTATTCAAGTCAAGCCAACAATTTAAATACGTAACTATCCAAATTAGATAATGGTTCTGGCCTTATATACTCTATTCAAGTCAAGCCAACAATTTAAATACGTAACTATCCAAATTAGATAACGGTTCTGGCCTTATATACTCTATTCAAGTCAAGCCAACAATTTAAATACGTAACTATCCAAATTAGATAACGGTTCTGGCCTTATATACTCTATTCAAGTCAAGCCAACAATTTTTAATAAGTAACTATCCAAATTAGATAACGGTTCTGGCCTTATATACTCTATTCAAGTCAAGCCAACAATTTAAATAAGTAACTATCCAAATTAGATAACGGTTCTGGCCTTATATACTCTATTCAAGTCAAGCCAACAATTTAAATAAGTAAATATCCAAATTAGATAACGGTTCTGGCCTTATATACTCTATTCAAGTCAAGCCAACAATTTAAATAAGTAAATATCCAAATTAGATAACGGTTCTGGCCTTATATACTCTATTCTAGTCAAGCCATCAATTTAAATACGTAACTATCCAAATTAGATAACGGTTCTGGCCTTATATACTCTATTCAAGTCAAGCCAACAATTTAAATAAGTAAATATCCAAATTAGATAACGGTTCTGGCCTTATATACTCTATTCAAGTCAAGCCAACAATTTAAATAAGTAAATATCCAAATTAGATAACGGTTCTGGCCTTATATACTCTATTCTAGTCAAGCCATCAATTTAAATACGTAACTATCCAAATTAGATAACGGTTCTGGCCTTATATACTCTATTCTAGTCAAGCCATCAATTTAAATACGTAACTATCCAAATTAGATAACGGTTCTGGCCTTATATACTCTATTCAAGTCAAGCCAACAATTTCATTGTGCTATATTTTACCATAGATTGTAGATCAAAATGGCACATTGACAAGTTCCCATTCTCACGGTTATGAAAAAAGCCCGTTCATCATATTCTTAAATTTCTATAAATTAGTTAATTAGAAAGAAGTAGCAGGGTTATGTGAACAGGCGATGAAATGTGAAGGCGCGTGTAGGCAATCCGGGTACTGGGCAGTATCCTTTTGGTCTAAAACGCCTATACAATACTTCTTCCTTAGAACAAACTAAACAACACCATTTAAAATTTAGTTTCTCTAGGAATATCTTTTATATTTTACTTAAAAAAATTAGAATGAATAAAAAAAAACAAGTCATAAATTGTTTTACAGTTGGTGTAGATTTAACTTATTGCATATTAGAATCTTTTCACATAATTATTGTATTTTATGGACAGATTGATCAATTTAGCATAAAGTAGAACTAATGTATGCATCTTTTGCCTTAAAATGAATTCTGAACAAAATATTTTAAATTGCTCAGTTAATTTTCTGCAAAATTATTGTTCAAATCTGATACTCAGTATGATAGGTAGAACAAGAATCAGGCACAAAACAATGATCAAATAGGTTAGACGTTCTTGGCCCACGAATATCAGATTAAGTAACGTGAGAAACGTTTTAAACATCAGACACAAGTTTGTGACACCCTTCTTTGTTTTGTAAAACTAAATTTGTTAACAGTAATCATTTTAATGCATCAATATTTTAACGTTAAGTTTACTCCATTAATTTAGTTTGAAGAAACCCTCAAATTAATTATAATTTGGCTTCTGGTTGATTGAAAAATTTGTATTCCTTACGAGCTATCCTTGATTGCTTAAGTATACTATCTAAGCATATTTTAGGTTCTTACCGTATATGTACGTTTTAATACTAACCGGCTTTAATGCCGATTAAGTATGGTAAAAGTTCAGAACTACATTGTATAAGTAATTTAAACAATAGTAATAATTTAATAATAATAGTAAGTAGATATTATAAATAAATAAGTCCCAATTTGACTTAGATAAAAATTATTTAATAATTATATTCAATATTTGCCATTAAAGTCTGAAATGCGTTTAAGCACAATTAATAAATATTTTGTAATATAATAGATTACGGTTGAGAAAATCATCCTGATTGAATATCTACCATTTAAAAGAGTCAGTTAGGGGTGATAACTATTTATTCTTGGTTTGCCCGTAGTAACAAAATTAACGGAAACACTTTCAACCCTGCTGTCATTTACTTTAAGATTAATATTAAATAATGTGTTTCATAGTCATTAAAAGTTAACTGGAAGTAAATGAGTGGAACTAGTTACATGTAGTAAGAGGTGTAAGATTCATTTTTATATCAGGTCTAACTTAAACATTTGACATGACCAAACTCACTATATTCACTCCTATAAAGATGTAGAGATTCAATTCTCACGTCCTATTAACTCTGTACAAATATGAACAACAAGGAAATGAAAATAGATTATTGCTAAAATGACAGTTTTCCAACCGGTATCAAGCGTGCGTATTAGAATGTCGTATTAGTAATTAATAAAACGGTTGATTAATTTTGCCAGATTTAATCTAAAAATATATTAAAGCTGTGGGGTTTGTTTTTCAACGTTTGATGACCTTCCAAATTTGATTTCAAACCTCACAGTTTCAATTAGTCAAATTTACTCACTGTAAAAGTGGCGAAACACCACTCTGCTCAACCAGTATCGGTATAATTAAACAGTGTGGTTTGACAGGAGCCGTACACACGCCGTAATTAAACAGCCGTGCACACGTGACATGAGATCATCTCCATCAACCAGGACAAATGAGATGCCCTTTGACTACCTTGGCCAGCGTCATCGATCTTTTACAACGCTTTACCAAATAATCACTCAATTTAAGAAGATTAAAAAAGGGCACTTACAGTATTTTTCGCCTGTAATGTTTTTTATTGTTTTTATAAACCAGCTGAGCTCAGTTAGTAACCAGACTTGTGCAGTTTTACAGCCTGTGCGTTCATCCACACTGATCACTCTCATTCACCCTTCGTATTCGCCAATATCTTGACGATCGGTGTCTTACTTATGTCGAAGTTTCATTGTAAAATTTAAAGTATTTTGTTTAGAATCTGCACATAATTGTTCTATAAATGTTGTTAAACATAGACATAGCACAGAATAGATTTTTATTTCTGGAAACGTTAAGCAGCAAAATATTTTTATATTCCGGACAACCACAAGTCCATTGGCCTTTATAACTACGAGAAAATCTGACTCGTACCCTGTAATTGAAACCCTAAATGGGTTTCCAATAAACAAATAAATT
This sequence comes from Stictocephala bisonia, assembly GCA_035578905.1. Taxonomy (NCBI): domain Eukaryota; kingdom Metazoa; phylum Arthropoda; class Insecta; order Hemiptera; family Membracidae; genus Stictocephala; species Stictocephala bisonia. Next base: position 35,774 of record JAQJVL010003743.1, on the reverse strand, counting down.
GTCCGGACGACAGGCGTAACTGGATTAAATCATTAACCAACCCCTCTTTCCTGGAAGTGGTTGTTTTAGCATTACGTGGAATAAACTGCACATCACTTTTTAAGTAATTCTAGAATGGAAGGATAAGTTAATGTCCATAATTACATTGTAGAGCTTACGCTATTGATTCGTAAAGGTTCCACTTGAATTATCAACAGAGTCGATATAATAATCAGATTCGTTATCGACTAAAGAAGATATTTTTTACCTCCACAAGTATAACGAATATAAAATATCACTACGAATAAGTTAATGTATTATAGACATAGTAAATGTACTATTTAAATAGTCACTAGAATGATTGTGACAAAAACAACATCATCAGAGAATAACTACAATTACTACAAGTACGTTAGTATAACTATGATGATATTTAAACTATTATAGTATATGAAATATTAGTAGATTTCACGGGACCTGTAATAGCATGTTAGTCAACATTTAAGGAGCCTGGATAATAGAATATTAGTCGAGTTCATAGTACCTGTATATTAGAATATTAGAAAATGTTCAAGGGACCTGTAATAGAATATTATAAACTTTGATGGAGCCTGGAAAATAGCATATTAGTGTTCATGGTACCTATATAATAGAATATTGGTCAATTTCGTAGCTTATGTATAATAGAAAGATAATCAATTTCATGGTACCTGTAATAGAATATTTTTCAATTTTTGTGGGACCTATTTAAAAGAATATAAATAAATTATTGGCGGACCTGTGTTAACAAAACTAGTCAATTTCGAAGTAACTTTTATAGTAGATTATTAGTTTCTGTTGTGGGGCCTGTATAATAGATTATTAGTTTCTGTTGTGGGGCCTGTATAATAGATTATTAGTTTCTGTTGTGGGGCCTGTATAATAGATTATTATTTTCTGTTGTGGGGCCTATATAATAGATTATTAGTTTCTGTTGTGGGGCCTGTATAATAGATTATTAGTTTCTGTTGTGGGGCCTGTATAATAGATTATTAGTTTCTGTTGTGGGGCCTGTATGATAGATTATTAGTTTCTGTTGCGGGGCCTGTATACTACTAGATTATTAGTTTCTGTTGTGGGGCCTGTATAATAGATTATTAGTTTCTGTTGTGGGACCTGTATAATAGATTATTAGTTTCTGTTGTGGGGCCTGTATAATAGATTATTAGTTTCTGTTGTGGGGCCTGTATAATAGATTATTAGTTTCTGTTGTGGGGCCTGTATAATAGATTATTAGTTTCTGTTGTGGGGCCTGTATAATAGATTATTAGTTTCTGTTGTGGGGCCTGTATAATAGATTATTATTTTCTGTTGTGGGGCCTGTATAATAGAATATTAGTTTCTGTTGTGGGGCCTGTATAATAGATTATTAGTTTCTGTTGTGGGGCCTGTATAATAGATTATTAGTTTCTGTTGTGGGGCCTGTATAATAGAATATTTAGTCGATTTCGTTATCAACTACGTTAAGCTGCTCCTTTGCAGTAGTTTTATCAGCAGCCATTTCATTATCAGTTTTGTGGAACTAATACTAAACTGTCAGCAGCAGCAGTCAGTACCATTGGTGATGGCACGCTAACATTAGTTTTATGAACGTCAACAAAATGAGTTTTCTCTCTTATTCAATGATACCAAAACCTTACCTCTAAATACTGGTTAACTGGTGTTGCAAATGTTACCTAATTAAATAGGAAGTATACAGACATGTAACGAGTGGAAATTCTCCCGTGTCGTGTTACTAGCGCACGAGTTAGAAGCGCACAACCCTTAACCTGGGGTCCAGAGGGTCCAACCTGACCTGCCCGGTAGTCCGGTATAATCCACCGGCCATAAACCGATTATACAAGGCTGAGTGCACTCCCTAGCTCAAATTTAAACATTTTTGGATTAAAAATGTCACTAAAAATAAACACGACAAATGAAAAGGTAACATTATTTAATTACGGTTTAGTTTATGTCCCAGTTCAATATGACAATGTTAAGGAGCACGTGTTTAGTAGCATTTAATTACAGGTATTGAGGGTAATTATCAGCAAAAACTAATAACGTAGTTTATACATAACATATCAAGTGTTAGGCACAACAAATATGAATTAGTTGCTATTAATGAAATCCTATAGTTTTAACGATAGTTTGATTTATTATTGAAAGAACATATAAAAAAATCAGTTTTATAGATTAAAAGGTTATTCTTAAGATACAATTTGGGTATAGTTTAAATTGCTAAATAATTTCTTGAAAATAGTATCTTGCTGTAAAAAATGTATACAGATGCATACTTAAACAATATTGTTTCTACACATGGCGCGGATATCGTGGGCAATAGGTTATGTTCTTAGTCCTCTTACACCGATATTGCGTCCACACAATGTTTCCCATCGGTGTGGGGACTACTCGGTGTGAATGGCTCGATTAACTTAAGTGTTTAAGATTGCATTCTTCTGTGCCGGATGGTGATGGGAAGCAGCATTTAAGTATCTATCGGTATGTGTAGGTTTCCGGTATACAGAGTGGCCTATTCGTCCATCTCTTCTTCTCACAGTTAATACGTCAAGGAAAGGCACACTTCTGTCATTCTCAATTTCCATTGTGTACTTAATATATCACCACCTGTATAAAAGCTGGAAGGTCATTCGCCGATTTCAGTCTCAGTGGAACCACTGAGGATGCCACATTACAGTATGGGCGAAACGTCTGGCTATCTTGTAAATATTGAAGATAGTACCTTGACGCGGTTGTCACCGGAAAATGTAGATTCTAGTCCGCTAAACCTCAAGTTATAAATTTAATTTTGTCCCTAAAATACACACAAGTTGTGTAGGCGTTTCAAATTTTAATAATAATATTTGATACAAAAGTTACAGAAAAGTAAAGTACAACGTGGGTTGTATCACAGTATTTATTAAATATAACATAAATAAAATGTATGAACATAGCTAAATTTTCTTGTATAATGATATTTCTTATTCTCAAATAAAATTATAATAAAACTTATTTGACATCTTGTCAGCTATACCAATAAGGAATTCTGTTAGAATATTTTATTGGACTAGTATCTAGACTTGGAAGTTACGTTTCAATTGAATGACTAAAGTCAATGCTGCTATATTCTCACCCTTATACTAGTTCATTGAGTCATACTCACAGGAATGCTCTTACCAGGTAGTTGTCAGGTAAATCTAAAGGATGATGACCCCTTTGTTATCCCCAGTACTTTTAAATGACGTACTTTCTTTGGAAAATTCCAATGAATAAATCTGACAAATATATGCCTAAGTTATATTGGGAAACACCTGTATCCATGCCCTTTTCATATTATAATATAGGGTTAATGGCCTACGACCAAATAAGCAATAGGAGAACTACATTTTTAGTAAAAGTTTATGTCAGTAGTCACCTAATAGTGTTTAGAGTCAAGCAAAACTAGATTATTAAATCACCCCTTCTTAATTTCGATAATGTAAATAACAAAAATAAGTAGTTCTTATTAACAAACACGTCTAATACTGCATTTAGGCAATAACATTTAGACAATAGTTTAATTAAAAACAATCTTCTTACTACTCTCCAAAATTTCCCCCAAATCATCGCATGCTGTAAGATATACAAAAATAAATTTGGGGTAGATACTAATAGATCTAATTTGCATCTAATGGATCTACTAATGGATCTAACTCGTTCCAGAAATACTCAAGTGGCTGGCACAAGAGATGTTAATTTATAAAAAACAAATTGAATAATAGTGAACAATATTATTCTACTGTGCAACATTTTTTAATCCTAAATTTAAAAACATTAAATGCATTTTTTATAGTCTTTAAATAACATCATAAGATACAGTAATAAGTAAAATGAAAAATATAATAATATTTAAAATTAGAATTATTTATAATACCAACTAAGTTTAAAGTAACTATACACTTGCTGTCACGTATAAACTACGTTATTAGTTGTTGTTGATAATTGTTGTTGGTTATTGTTACACTCAATACCTGGAATTAAATGTTACCAAACATGTTATCCTTAACTTGAGCTTAAAACACTCAAAATTGTATTGAACTGGGACAAAAACTAAAAAATAATTATATAATGTTACTTTTTCATTTGTCGTGTTTATTTTTAATGAAATGTTCAATCCACAAATGTTTAAATTTGATCTAAGATGTGTACTCAACCTTGTATAACCGATTTATGGCCGGGGGATTATACCAGACCGCCGGCAGGTCAGATTGGAACCTCCGGGCCCCAGGTAGAAGGGTTGTTCGCTTCTAACACGTGGCTAGTAACACGGAATCAAATTCTCCGAGGTACTCAGGTAACCATGTCCTTTCTATTGCCACGTGGCTGTGGACATATTGTGATGGGGGTGAGGATGTGGGGGAGATAGATGGAAGGGGGGAGTAGAGAAGTTTGCGTGTCTCACGCGCTGGCACACCCACCGGTTGATATGCCATTTCTTTAAGCTACAATACCGATAATCACAAAAATGGTTGGTGAAAATCCTTACACATATTATCAAGATTTGCTTTTCGTTTATAATATCTTGAATTTATCGAATCTTGGCCTTTTAATTAAGGCTACGACATGGGTATAATTTTGAAAGCATTGCGTTTCACTTAGGGTTGCTTTGATTTCCCTGTTGCTTTGTGATAATTAGTAAGTTATTTTCCTCTGTTACGCAAAACTATAAACGTACTTTAGAAGGAGTTAAAGCATGCTAAAATGTATACATTTAGCAAACCTGACGTTTATTTTTATTAAAACCACCTGTACAAATTTATCAAATTATTCACTAATTTGTATAATTTAATAAAATAGACTGGTCTATTATGAAGTGATTTTATGCTCAATTAGTCAAGTTATGAGTGATATTCCATTGATACACCCTTATCATATTTTTCAAATAAAGCTAAATTGTGAAAACATTCTCTTAAATACAGTTCAATTCCTTTTTGTAGTAATTACAAGAATTGCTATCAGGTAAAAATAATTAATTGCGATTAGATTCCTTTCCTCTCTAATAACTATCTAATAAAGCTTTATAAAATAATTTAGAATGGTATTTTTAAATATGAATAAAAAAAATCCCTCATAAAATCTGCAAAAGTTGGTGTTTTTATTTCATTACTTATGAGCAGTCTCTTAACAGTGAAATATAAAATCATAATTAAGTTAAGAAAATGCTTAATTGAAGATAAGATAAGAAAAATTATTTATATATTCATTGATTAAAGTGCTTCAGTGCCATTGTGCTAAACGCAATTACCTGATCAATCACACAACAAAATTGACGCCAAAGTTGAGAAAGACACGGGCTTAGCTGTTCCTCCACAGCTGTTTGGTGTACTTCTGTCCCATTACGCCTCATTTGTTATCTATAGATAACATACCAAACGCAATGAGAAGATCAATCACACAACGTGATAATGTCTCAGTTGACAAAAGAACGGGCTTGGCTTTTCCACGAATTGAGCCTCATTAGTTATCAATACATAACCTACTAAACGCAGTGAGGTGAGCAATCACAAACAAACTTACTGAGGCAGTTGGCAGAGGCACACCAGTCTACCACAGACAGCTATTTAAAGTACTTCTATCCCATTGAACCTCGTTGGTTATTCATACACAATATGCTAAATGCAATTGGAGGTGTGGTGGGGATGAGCCACCTTGTTGTTTACAGGTAGTTGCTGCTCTTGATATTTAATAAATATCAAGTTATTTAAGTCATATATAAGTAGTGATTTTTGTGTTCCTGCTAATAGTAATTCTGTTCTACTCTTCTACATCTCTTTTATTCCTGGAAAACCGGACTAAACTCTTAAAAATAGGAAAATAGTGTGAGTGCTATCAAAGTTGTTCTCATCTTGGTGCGTGAGTAATTGAATCAAAACTGTAAATATTTTGGCCATTCATACTTTGCAAAAGCCTTAAAACTCAATAACTTCTCATTGTTTTAATGAATGCTACATTTCTTTTCATTTGACTAACATAACCTATATTTGATTTCTAGTCAACGTGCTCGCTGGGTTATTAATTTGTTTTATCCAAGACAAAACATAAGAATTTGCTGATTATCCCTATTAACCCTGGTTCTAAGTAGCTCAATTGATAAGGAGGAAATCTGCGGCTACTGCTGACGTGTATGTTTTGGTTCGAGCCACGGTTGTGGAAGTAAACTTTTTGCTCCAGTTTATAAATAGTTCAGCTATTCTCTGGAAGGTGGCGTGGGAATGTAGCCTATGCCAAAGTACATCGGCACGAGTACATCGGCACGCTATCTTGTGATTGATAATGTTATTAGCTATCATTCGCATCATACTGAGGATAACTTAGACTGCGTCAACTAATCTACATTGCCGACCTGCCCCTGACGTTGACGGTGACGCTACCCACAGCACTGACACCTGCTGCAACAGTCTGGGCTACCAGTGGACTTTATTTATGTCAAAACTAACTATTGTAAATATTGTGACTGACCTGATATAAGCAAATTACAGTTTTAACATTACAACTGTCAACTTGTTTACATAAAAATATTGTGGATTGTGCGGACATTGCATCACTCACCTTAAAGGCTGAGCTTATTTCATTGCATATAGCATAAATAGTCTATGTATTGTTGAAGTCACTACGTTAGTTCAAATTTCATTGCCATGATTACACGTAAGGTACGTGAAAATAGAATGCAGATGGCTAAATCAGAGTACATGAATTTAACAGAGGACTTAATAAATGGCGAGGTGATTGATATGGCTATTCATCTCTATGGAGTTTTAAGTACAGTTTCTAGTAAATATACTAACGATGCTATAGTTGATCTTATCCCTGAAGTGTCCTTAATATTAAATAGGTTGGATGCATCCATTAAAATTAATTCAGACTTGACACAACAATTATTCGAGATAAGTGAAGAAAACAATATATTAAAAAAGAAAATTGAAGAGGAGAAAACAAAACTAAATATCAATTTAGAAGATTCATTATGTATGGAAGAAATGATTGAAGCAGAGTTGGTGAAACAAAAAACAGAAAATCGAAATATGAAGGAAGAACAAGAAGCTCTCAAGGAAGAAATAAAAAATAGTACTAATTTAGTATCTGCATTGATTTCCGACTGCGAAAAATTAACACAAGAATTACATATATACAAAGAGAAAATATATCAACACAAGAACAAAACGGAGCATACATCTGGATTTACTACACCAAAAAATGAAGTAAAACAAAGAGAGAAAACAGGATATGTTTTGGAAACAGCAAATCAGTACTCGGTTCTTGCCAACGAAGACGTTCCATTAAAACTCACTAACAAGAATTGCCAGATTCAAACAAAGGTGCAAGTCCATAGATCAGCTAGTTTCTCTCCATCAACTGTAAATAAAATTAAATCTGTTGTGAACCAGCAAAGAGGACGTAAAAATAAAATACTAGTTTTATCGGACAGCCAAGGGAGAAACTTACACTCATACATTCAGAACTTAACTGAAGATTATGAAGTGTGTGTGCACAGTAAGCCAGGAGCTAAATTAAAGGATATTGTTCGAGATTCAAAATGCTTTATTGAAGACTGTTCAACAAATGATTTTGTTGTATTGATTGGTGGCACTAATGACATGGGAAAGTGCGAGCCTAGCCAATTTTCAATCACTCAAGGAATAAAAGCATTGCTAGCACTCAATTTTAATACCAATGTCATAATAAATAGTGTGCCATATCGTTATGATACAAATCAATTTAACGATAATATATTTTATGCTAATATGGTCATAACTAGGCTAATCCGTGTGTATAAGGGGCCACTAAAATTATCTCTTGGTGAGCTAAATACTATCCTTCATAGATATCATTTCACACGGCATGGACTGCATATAAACAAGGCAGGGAAGAGAATTTTAGGCAAAAGCATTTTTCAAACCATCAGCAGCCGTCGGACTTTGTTACCTGGAGGAGTGGATGACAACTGGAGGGGACCTTGCAGAAATCAAGAGGGTTCTGTATGTAAACAAGGAACTGTCAGCCGTGCCAGGAATGTGGACAGTGACTTATCCCTCATAGAGCCCTATCCCAGCCCCGGCATGCCTTCGCCAGCGTCGGCCGCTCAACCAGCAAGAGCATCTCGCAAAACAAGCGACTCCGATGACTGTATTCAGATTACATCTCTTAAGGACTTTCCTCCCTTACCTTTAAGCTCAGATTTATGTAATATTTCTATTGAGGCTCACACTTCAGACCTACCAACATTTCAAAATCAGCCTCCAGTTTTTTTAGACAAAATTATACAAATAATTTAAGTACAACTTTTCCGCACGCTAAAAACAAATCCATTAACACATTTAACAGAGATGACAATCAAATTTTAAGCTTTCTTCACGTTAATGCTCGTAGTATATGCAATAAAATTGACATAATGAATGTTTTTTTAAATGATGTAGACCCAGACATATTTTGCATATCTGAAACCTGGCTGCATGATTATAATTTGAATATTGCTTGTTTTCAAAATTATAAGCTTGTCTCTGCTATGAGTAGAAAGTATAATATAGGTGGTGGTGTGGCTATTTCTTTGAAAGATTATTTAAACTGTAAAGTTATAAATAGCATATTAAATATGTCAGTTGAATCACATTGCGAATGTACAGGTATATCAATATCTAGCATTAAAACTAATATTGTTGTTATTTACAGGCCCCCATCTGGTAACTTTACAACATTTCAAAATATAATGAATGAAATATTTATTGAAGCCCAATACTCAGATTACAACACCATTATATGTGGAGACTTTAATGTTCCTTTTCATAATTTGAGTAAGCCAGAGGCTTTAATAATGTTTGATTTAATTGACATGTATAGATTTACAGCTCTCATTAAAACCCCTACACGAGTCACAGAGAATAGTGGCAATATTATTGACAATGTGTTAACAAATCTCCATTGTAATAAAATTCTACACATAGAAAATTTGGTTGTGCCCTTCTCAGATCATAGAGCTCAATTAATTAAGTTTTATGCCCCTCCTGCCTCACGAATAACACAACACGCTTTAATAAAGAAACGGTACTTTACTGAGGATGCAATTTTAAGTTTTGAAAATTCATTAAAGCTGGAAAAATGGGATGAAGTTTATGCAACTGTAGATCCAGATGATAAGTTCTCATTATTTTTAAATTTTTTTAATTATTATTTTGAACTAGCGTTTCCTTATAAAGTAAAAAAATAAATCTCAGTTATAAAAAAAAACAAAAGTGGATTACTTCTGACTTGCAACAGTGATCATATAAACTTTTTAAAGACCCTTCCTCCAACAGTTGAAATTAATCAAATCATAAATGAAAAAGTAAGTGCTTTTAAAAAACGTCTTAATGACAAGAAAAGGTCTTTTCATGATGACAAAATTCTAAACTCTCAAAATCGTTCTAAAACAATTTGGGAAACTGTCAATAATAATATTACATTTAAATCACCAAGGATAAATGAAGATATTGAACTTATAGTAAATAATGCGCTGGTAAAAAATTGTAGTGATGTAGCTGAGGAGTTAAACATATATTTCTCAAAACTGGGATTGCATGCGTTGTCTGGTACCAGTAAATCGTCGGATTTTCATAAAAATATACTATCACCAAGAGGAAGTCTCTACCTATCTGAGGTTTCTGTTTCAGATGTTGAGAAAGTGGTGAAGCAGTTAAAGAACACTAACTCTGCAGGAATAGATGAGATCCCCTGTTCTTTGTTGAGGAGGTGTTTTCCCTATATTCGCCATATTTTTACTCATCTTTGTAATTCATGTATTAAAGGTGGAATATTCCCAAAACCATTCAAGCTGAGTAAAGTCATTCCTTTATTCAAAGCTGGAAATAGACGTTTACCAGAAAACTACAGGCCCATTTCAATTCTATCTTCATTTTCTAAAGTCTTTGAATTACTACTATGTCACAAGCTTGTAAATTTCTTAGATACTAATAATATAATATCTATCCAACAGCATGGCTTCCGAAAGGGTAAATCTACGTCTTCAGCAATTTTTAGTTTTCTAAATGACCTCACACATTCTTTAGACAAAGGCCATCAATCCCTTGGTATTTTCTGTGACTTAAGTAAAGCGTTTGACTCCGTAAATCATAATAATCTACTTCAAAAACTTGAAAAATATGGTGTGCGGGGTCATGCACTCAAATTGTTTCAATCCTACATTTCAGATCGGAGTCAAACTGTTCAGATCCAGTCAGGTCATCAAACCATTTATTCTCCTTATAGATCGATTACGTCTGGAGTACCTCAGGGTTCTATTCTTGGCCCTGTCCTATTTCTAATATATATAAATGATCTCCCAAAAATTTCAAGTGATCTAAATATAATTATGTTTGCTGACGATTGTTCTATTTTTATTTCTGATAAATCTCCAAACTCTGTTGCTTCAATTGCTAATCATCAGCTTGATATTATTAACAAATGGTTTTCTGCAAATAAACTTAAAATGAATATCAATAAAACTAATTTCATTAACTTTCACCTGAGTAATTCCAAAAGGTCACAAAACCAAGTCAAAATTAAAGTGGGAAATGATGAAGCCAAACAAGAGTCATCTGTCAAATTCCTTGGAGTTCATATTGATCAGAACCTAAATTGGAACAGTCACGTTGAGCACGTTTGTAAGAAGCTCCGAAGTATTTGTTTTGTTCTTAGCCGTTTGGCCATGGTTTGCAGTCGTGAGGTCCTGCGTACTGTATATTTCTCACATGCAGAATCAATTTTACGATATGGTATTATATTTTGGGGCCCTTCAAGTGTGACAAACTTAAATAGAGTTTTCATTCCCAGAAATGGTGTCTGAGAGTAATGAGTAATAGGAGAAGATCTGATTCCTGCAGGTCTATTCGGAGAGTTGGGAATCTTGACGCTGGCTGGTATTATTGGTTATGAAGCGTGTATTTTCGTGAGGCAGCATTCACATAACTTTATTACAAATGGCACTTTTCATAAATACCCAACTAGAAATAGGAACATGTTTTCTATCTTGGAACATTATACTTCTATGTTTGAGAGTATAAGTTTGAATTAGTACTAATACATATTTGTATTAGTATTTATAATAAATTGCCACTTAACATCAAGGCAGAGGAAAAGCTACCATTATTTAAAAAAAAGTAAAAACTCATTTTCTTGATAAATGTTATTATAATTTAAGTGACTTGCTGTAGTTTATATCAATTTTAATTTATTTTTAGTTTTTTAGTATTAGTCATGACGTGTTTATAACATATCTGTAATTGTTTTAAACGAATAAAGATGAAATATGAAATTCGATGAGCAACCACACATCCTGATTGATGTCACAGTTGACAAAGTCCATGGTTTTGGCTGTTCTAAAACACCTGTTTGAAGTGCTTCCGTTCCATTGAGCCAGAACGGTTATCCATGCACAATCTTCTAAACGCAATGGACAGAGCAATCACACATCGTGATTGATGTTACAGTTGACAAAGGCTGATTTTAAACTACAGCTGATTGACTTATAATATCTTTATAACACTTACTTTTTATTTTAATTTATATTTTTGATTGTAAATTGTGGTGCGATCACAAACCATTTGTTTGTTATTCATCAAAAATGAGAATGAAATTTATCTAATGAAGAATAACATTTAAATATTTATTTTATATTGTGGGGGGGGGGAGGGTATAGCCGGCCACCTCGTTTTTAATGAATATCCGTATGTAATGAATTGTTCAATATGTGTTTTATATCTGTAAGACATACAACTAAACTTCTTTTATTTGTCGTACAGGTCTCCTATTTGTCAAATGTAGTCGCTTTACAAACCAACAGAACCTGGTTACTAATATAGGCAAGGATCTAGAACTATTACTTGATATCTGTGACACGATTATCTAAAACTCTAACATTGTTGTACTTTCTTGGCAGGTTGTTTTTGGTTCAATTATTATTTGTTACCAAAATATTCTTTTGTATAAAAATTATTTACTTGGTTATTGATCTAATAAAACACTATTTATCCTTCACCGTGTTTTATTAGAATGCGATACCAGAAAAACTTGTATTATTATTAAATACTTACTCCAGGTGCTTTTGGCAAAGCTTTAAAGTGGATGTTACAATGTTGTATTCATCTTACGGCCATAACGTCCACGAGGGTGTATTGCACAGCTAAATATCAATTTCATTACATTTTACTTCTTGTGTTCGTTGTCGACTTTATTTGTTTACATCGTCTCCAAATTGAAATTAATAAAAAAATACTGGGTTATTATAATGTGTGCTAATGAAAAGTTAATAACTATCAATAAATAATCAATAAATAATAAATTGGTTATTGGATCACTTCATAAGTCTATTCTTATTTTAATATTATCAGTGGTGTTTTCAGCCTGAAAGTGAAGTTTTATACCCTGGAAAATATTTATAGGCCAATCTTCTGAAATAAAGCCCCAGGATGTTTAAACACGGCACGTGGATTTATTTATGCTAAAAAAGAAGGATACAACCTGTTAATCATATTTTCTTAATCAGTCGTATGCATTTTATGAATAACACCGTAATAATTAAAACTACACATGTACCGGGTCTTTTGACCGGTACATTTCGTTTTTTTTGTCGTGGTTTGCCAGGCTGCCTGAGATCGCTCGTGTCCTGCGTTTCGTGTACTTTGGTGGCCGTTGGCTCAGATCCGTTCGTTCCGGGTTCCAGCTTCGATCAGGTTGGCCTGTCTCTTCTCTTGTTCTCAGCAGCCGTTAGTCACAAGATGATCGGCTAGAAAGCCTAAAACGTAAGTGTTCATTTGTAATTCCTAATATTTAATCACCCTTTTGGTGAAAATACTTTGTTTAAATAATATTCAACGGGCTTACTTGTGTTTTCAGAGTTTTGTTAAATTTGGGTTCTTTGTCTAGATGTTTCTCAGACTAGGTTAAAGCCATGTGCTCAATGTTACAGTTTTACCAGTAATTGCTTTGTTATATCTTGTTTTATTTTCAATTGTAATTCTGTATAATGTTTATTGAGCCTTTTTTCAGTTGGAGTTACCGATATATCATATTTTTGTTCATTGACAATAACCTAGCCTATCTTTAATTCGATTTTCATGTTATAACATATTGCCCCTGTATCCATAGCCTAGTTCTCAGTTTGTCATTTTTAGTTCCATATACGTAATTAATTCTTTTATAATTTGTTAATTTGTAATCTGTCTTAAATCTGAGTTTCCAACATAATTATTCATAGCCTAAAAAATGATCTTTTATTTTTCTAGTGTGCTCCAATCATGTACAATTTTGTCTGTTTCCGTTTTGTTTTGCCATGTCTGTATTAGGGGTTATGTGTAGTATTTTTGTTGTGATGGCTGGACTGTTTTTAATGTGCTGTGTTTGGCTTGCAGTCCAGGGTCCTCGAGTGGGACATTTTCCCTCAGCCTGTCGTCCGGGGAAAGTTCGACCATCTTCACTGCTAGCCTGGCCTGAGGACCATGTTGGAGCCTGGAGTCGCCCGCTACCCTCTATACATCTTCGGGGTAGAAGTCTTCAGTCCTCAGGTCAGTGCGTTCCATGTTTTTGTTTCCCGGTGGCTGAGCTGGGGGTTTTGATGTTTGATATTTACAAGGAAAAAAGTGAAATATAAAGAAAAAGAAAAAAAAGGTGCCGAACTATTCATTGAGGCCTAGGCCTAAAGACTGAAAAGTTTATGAAACAGCCATGGGGACTTTTACGGGTTTTTAATTAAAAAAAAAGAAAGAAGAACTTTTAGAATACACAAAAGAACTTTTTGGGATGTTAATATTTATTTATATTTATATTTCTTGTTATTAATTAATTCGTTTTATTTGTTGTTATATTTTTTTTAGATTTTATAGTTGTTAGGTCCCTATGGTTAAGTTATGTTAGTTATTTATATGTTTAGGCCTAGTTATTGTTATTTATTTTTTGTTAAGTGTATTAGGGGTGTTTGGAAGTGAATTTTTACTCGAACGGTACCGTGTTATATTTTCTTTTAAATTGTTTAATTTTTAAACTCACCAAAAGGGGATTATTATGCTTTTGCTTAACTTCTAATTCGGAGCTGCCCAGGGATTCCGGCTTACTCCCTGGCCCGGTGGAATCAAGGGATGTGGGCTGAATTGCCGGGGTTTATTTGGGTGTAGTCAAAATTTTCTTAAATTTGTTCACTTTGAATTGTTAATAAATTGTCTTACGTTTTGGGTGTCTCTGGCTAGGCTGCAGATAGGCCATGTAGTTGTTAATTTGGTATTTGTAGAGTTTGTTGTTTTTGTAGCTTTTGTCTTTATCTCGTTAATTTTAGTGTGTTTGTGATTTATTTAAGTGCGAATTTATATTGTGGCCTTCTGCCAGCCAGTTTTGCAGCTTTCTTGGTAATAAAGTAGTTTTGCTCAGCTGCCGAGTTTTATTTTGACCCTCCAACTGCCACCCGTGATCCCATCGCTCGACTTGTTTTGAGCCATCCCCCAGTTGGCACGCTTTCCAGCTTTGGTGGGGGGGGGGGATGGGTCTCAATTGGTAGCAGAGCGTGGTTGCCTAGTAAAAAAAAAAAAAGAAAAAAAAGTTTAATTCTTTCTTGGTTGTTGACGGTGGGTGTTTGTCTGTTAGTAGGTCATGGTTGGCCGACCTATTGTCAAGGTGCCTAGGTATTACAAAAAAAAAAAAAAAAAAAAAAAAAAATTGAAATAAAGAAATAAATAAAATATTATTTAAAAAGAAAAACAATTAGAAAACCAAATAAATAATTTAACTTATAAAAAAAAAAAACTAGGCAATCCGCTTGGTTACTCTTTTGAATGGGTTTCATGGGTGGATTGGAGTGGTCGGCAGTGGCTCGGTAGGCTGAGGGTTTTGTTCGTCTTGGACCCTGGAGTTGTCGTTTTTTTGTGTATATTGTTGAGAATTGTTGCGTTAGAGATGGCCTATCTGCAGAATGTTGCCCTCCTGGTGAAGGAGGAGTTGATATTTGAGTTGAGGTCGCGTGGTGTGACTCCGGAGGATGATGTTCTGAATCTCCGGAGGTTGCTGCGGGAGCAGTTGTCCGCGGGTACGGCGGTGGATTGGTCTGATCTACTGGAGGTTGGTGATGAGTTGTCTGTTTGTAGACGCAAGGTGGAAGATTGGGAAGGGGTTTTGGAAGATCTGCAGTTTGAACCTCCAGTAGGTCGTGACCGGGCCTGCCGTCTTGCACGTTTGGGGCATCTGCTTGCCCGTTTAAGGCTGGTCAACCGGGCACCGGGGTTGGAACCGTCGGATAGGGCGTGGATCTTGGAGAGTGTGTCTAGGCTGGATGAGATTTTTCAGGCACTCTCCGGCTCCACGACTCCTACGGGTCTGGGTCAGCGGCCTACTTTCGCGCTTTCGCCCAACGTGTCGAGGCCGCAGGCTGAGACAATGGCTCTTACTGTGCCTGAGGTTCCTTCTGAGCCTGCAGGCGTTTCTGTTGAGGTTGCTTGTGGTTCGGCTCCAGCTGCCGTTCCTTCTGCTTCTTTGTGTTCACCTGCTCTTCTGCAGCTGAGCTACCACAAGCTACCTAACCCTCTCACGCCCATGATTCAGAATCTCCCTGTGATCGATGGGATGGATCCTGAGGAGCTTCTTAAGTTCCTAGTGGCCTTTCTCAGACTTAGTGAGATGCCCGGCATGCAGGCTGGGGACTTGCTTCGTCTGATTTTCCCGTATTGCAGAGGTCCCGTTGGGGAGTTGCTGAGTTCTGTCTTGTCCAGTGATGCCTCGGTGGACTCGTTCCATCGAGAGTTGCTGTCATCGTTTCTTCCCATTCGACTCAGGGAGAGGATGGTCATGGACAGATTTTATCGGTCGCAGGGTAGGGGCGAGTCTCTGGCAGCCTATGTCTCTTCAGTCAAGGAAGCTCGTCAAGCGTTGCGCCTCACACTTTCTGAAGCTGACACCGTTCGTGTCATCCTGGATGGCATTTCTCCTGAAGAACGGTGCAGATTAGTTTTTGCTGGTGTTCCTTCGACTTTTCGGGAGCTGCATCAGCTGTGCATTGTTTCGCGCAGCGTGCAGTTCTCAGACCAGCAAGGGCGGGATTCTGAGAGTCATCGTGCTCCCCCCACCCGTCGACCGGCTATGTCTTTAGGTGTGAGTCAGCCAGTGGAGGGTCGTGGTTCTCGGCCTCCTGTTGTGTGCTTTGCTTGTGGCCAGCCTGGTCACATTCGTCGTGACTGTCCACGTGCTCGAGGTCGTGGGGCGGGAAACGCTCAGCGCGGGGGGTTGCCTCCACAGTAGCTCCCCGCGTTGTTGCGATTGACCGTGGCCATTTGCCTTTGACACGTGCCCATAGCAGGAGTGTCGGGGATTTTTCGGGCCTTGCTGGCATGGCTTCCCTGGGACTTAGTGCGGTCACCTCGGTGTGTCCTGGCGTTTTTGTTTCTTTTGGTGGTACGGGGTGTCGAGCCCTTCTTGATTCTGGTTCGGCATGCAGTATCATCAGCCTTTCTCTTTTTGAGTCCCTTGACGCCTTAGGACTTGTCAGGCACACCGAGCCTTCTTCTGTTACTTGCTGGACGGCATCCCAAACTACTCTACCTATAATTCTAAAGGCGTTTTTACATTTTAAAATTGAAGGATTTTCCTGGAGGTGGGGTTTTCTTGTTGCCAAGGACCTGGCGGTTTCTTGTATCCTAGGGGCAGACTTTATTTCTAAGAGTGGTATGGTGCTTGACCTCCAGAAGCGCCAGATGTTTTTCAAGTTTAATCGGCGAGTTTTGGTGCCTCTAGTAGGTGATTCTGACTGCCCTCCTGCAGTCAGAGAGGTGGGTTGTGAGCCCGAACAACCCAAGGTGGATCCGGTTGGTCATCTCCCCCCTGAGCAGGCGGAGGCCATTAGGAGGCTGTGTTTGCGGTTTCCTGATGTGCTTACGGCTGAGCTTGGGGTCACTTCTCTTCTGGAGTATGAGATCCACCTCACCGATTCTCAGCCAGTTAGCAGTCATCCGTACAAACTTGCTCCACCAAAGATGGAGGTTATGAGGGCTATGATTGAGGATCTTCTGAGCAAGGGTGTGATTGAACCGTCTCGTTCCGCTTATGCCAGTCCAGCTTTTCTTGTGCCCAAGCCTAATGGTAAGTCTAGGCTTGTGATGGATTATCGGAGGCTCAACGCTAAGGTCGCTATTGACTCGGTACCTCTGCCTGATTTGCATTCTGCGTTTGATTGGTTCGGTAAGGCTAAGTTTTTCAGTGTGTTTGATTTGAACCAGGCCTACCATCAGATTCCATTGAAGAAGGAATCACGGCCTATGACTAGCTTCTGTGTTCCCTGGAATCTTTATCAGTTCACTAGGGTTCCTATGGGTCTTGCTGTGGGTGCCCAGACTCTTACTCGTCTGCTTGATTCCATCTCCCATGATGCGAAATTCAAGTTTGTCTTCAATTACCTGGACGACCTTCTTGTCTACAGTGAGACTTTCGGGGAACACATGCAACATCTGGAGGAAGTTCTTAGTCGCCTTAAATCAGCTGGCCTTACCGTCAATCCAGAGAAAGTCACTTTTGCTCGTCCTGAGATTTCTTTTCTGGGTCATCTGATATCTTCTCGAGGCGTCTGCATTGATCCTGCGAGGACCCAGGGCATTCGGGATTTTCCTCCTCCCAGAGATGCCAAGGGGATTGCCCGTTTTGTGGGGATGGTGAATTTTTACCGTCGCTTCATCCCTAACGTGGCCGAGCTTGCTGCCCCGTTGAACGAGTTGCGGAAGAAAGGTATCCCTTTTGTGTGGGGCCAAGCTCAGCAGACTGCCTTTGATGCTCTCAAGGAGGCTATCATGCAACCTCCTGTCCTGCGTATGCCTGATTTCAGCAGAGAATTTATTCTTCAGACTGATGCCTCCTCCTCCGCCATTGCTGCTGTTCTTTCTCAGGAGTTTGATGGGGTCAGGCAGCCCATCCGTTTTGCTTCGAGGACGTTGTCTCACCACCAGGAACAGAAAGCTTCTTCCATCTATGAGTTAGAGTGTCTGGCTGTTGTCTTTGGTACGGACAAGTTTCGGCGTTTCTTGGAACACCACTCTTCGGAGGTCTTCTTCGTTTTCTGTTTGGTTCCCTGAGGTACCGAGTTTTCTCCCCTGCCTGGGTGTGTTGAGTTTTGCAGAGGGAGGTCGTACCGGGTCTTTTGACCGGTACATTTCGTTTTTTGTCGTGGTTTGCCAGGTTGCCTGAGATCGCTCGTGTCCTGCGTTTCGCGTACTTTGGTGGCCGTTGGCTCAGATCCGTTCGTTCCGGGTTCCAGCTTCGATCAGGTTGGCCTGTCTCTTCTCTTGTTCTCAGCAGCCGTTAGTCACAAGATGATCGGCTAGAGAGCCTAAAACGTAAGTGTTCATTTGTAATTCCTAATATTTAATCACCCTTTTGGTGAAAATACTTTGTTTAAATAATATTCAACGGGCTCACTTGTGTTTTCAGAGTTTTGTTAAATTTGGGTTCTTTGTCTAGATGTTTCTCAGACTAGGTTAAAGCCATGTGCTCAATGTTACAGTTTTACCAGTAATTGCTTTGTTATATCTTGTTTTATTTTCAATTGTAATTCTGTATAATGTTTATTGAGCCTTTCTTCAGTTGGAGTTACCGATATATCATATTTTTGTTCATTGACAATAACCTAGCCTATCTTTAGTTTGATTTTCATATTATAACATATTGCCCCTGTATCCATAGCCTAGTTCTCAGTTTGTCATTTTTAGTTCCATATACGTAATTAATTCTTTTATAATTTGTTAATTTGTAATTTGTCTTAAATCTGAGTTTCCAACATAATTATTCATAGCCTAAAAATTGATCTTTTATTTTTCTAGTGTGCTCCAATCATGTACAATTTTGTCTGTTTCCGTTTTGTTTTGCCATGTCTGTATTAGGGGTTATGTGTAGTATTTTTGTTGTGATGGCTGGACTGTTTTTAATGTGCTGTGTTTGGCTTGCAGTCCAGGGTCCTCGAGTGGGACATTTTCCCTCAGCCTGTCGTCCGGGGAAAGTTCGACCATCTTCACTGCTAGCTTGGCCTGAGGACCATGTTGGAGCCTGGAGTCGCCCGCTACCCTCTATACATCTTCGGGGTAGAAGTCTTCAGTCCTCAGGTCAGTGCGTTCCATGTTTTTGTTTCCCGGCGGCTGAGCTGGGGGTTTTGATGTTTGATATTTACAAGGAAAAAAAGTGAAATATAAAGAAAAAGGAAAAAAAGGTGCCGAACTATTCATTGAGGCCTAGGCCTAAAGACTGAAAAGTTTATGAAACAGCCATGGGGACTTTTACGGGTTTTTAATTAAAAAAAAGAAAGAAGAACTTTTAGAATACACAAAAGAACTTTTTGGGATGTTAATATTTATTTATATTTATATTTCTTGTTATTAATTAATTCGTTTTATTTGTTGTTATATTTTTTTTAGATTTTATAGTTGTTAGGTCCCTATGGTTAAGTTATGTTAGTTATTTATATGTTTAGGCCTAGTTATTGTTATTTATTTTTTGTTAAGTGTATTAGGGGTGTTTGGAAGTGAATTTTTACTCGAACGGTACCGTGTTATATTTTCTTTTAAATTGTTTAATTTTTAAACTCACCAAAAGGGGATTATTGTGCTTTTGCTTAACTTCTAATTCGGAGCTGCCCAGGGATTCCGGCTTACTCCCTGGCCCGGTGGAATCAAGGGATGTGGGCTGAATTGCCGGGTTTTATTTGGGTGTAGTCAAAATTTTCTTAAATTTGTTCACTTTGAATTGTTAATAAATTGTCTTACGTTTTGGGTGTCTCTGGCTAGGCTGCAGATAGGCCATGTAGTTGTTAATTTGGTATTTGTAGAGTTTGTTGTTTTTGTAGCTTTTGTCTTTATCTCGTTAATTTTAGTGTGTTTGTGATTTATTTAAGTGCGAATTTATATTGTGGCCTTCTGCCAGCCAGTTTTGCAGCTTTCTTGGTAATAAAGTAGTTTTGCTCAGCTGCCGAGTTTTATTTTGACCCTCCAACTGCCACCCGTGATCCCATCGCTCGACTTGTTTTGAGCCATCCCCCAGTTGGCACGCTTTCCAGCTTTGGTGGGGGGGGATGTGTCTCACACATTTACATCATATAGAATGGTTTCTGGTCTATGAGAGGAAGTTATTCGGAGAACGTGAGTGAGTGAGTGAGTGTGAGAGAGAGAGATAAGGGGGAGAGGGGGGAGGGGAGAGGGGGAGGGAGGGAGAGAGAGAGAGAGAGTGAGAGTGAGAGTGAGAGTGAGGGTGAGAGTGAGGGTGAGAGTGAGTGAGTGAGTGAGAGTGAGAGTGAGTGAGTGAGTGGGTGAGGGAGAGAGGGTGAGAGAGATTACAAGGAAAATATTACTCTCATTCATGGCACTCTCAGAGAGAGAAGCATGGAGTCATGGCCAGGATCAAACCTGCACTATCTCTAACTCAAGCACAAAGTTCTGATGCATTAGACCACTCGGCTACCCCAACATGTCCTTTAAGTTTTGAATTTTACAAAACTTGTAACAAATAAAAATGTTGTCTTTTTTGCAAGGAATTTGAACCAAAAGATAACCTATGAATTATAATCCTTAATCCTAGTTCTATTAGTATTCTAAAAGGGTTTGGTGCAAATGACAATAAACTTCGCTACCAAGGGTAAGTCTAAATATTAAAACATGAACGGCCTTACTTTGTACTGCCACCACACTGTTCAATATACATGTTCAGCTAACACCGTTATGTGAATGCCACCAACATCCCTCACAAAATACACGTAACCCCGCATACTGAGCTAGTCTGGAGATTTCCTCACTACTCTGAGCTCTGTATAGGTTTTCGGGGGATGGAGATGACGGACACTGAGCTCAGGTTCACATGGTCATCAACACGAGGGTTAAAATTTTTTGTAGATGAGGAGGTAAAAACTCATTTAAGCATGATGTGTGGGACTCTAGGTTTCCTAAACTACGCTCTTCTTCTAGGATTAACATGGAACCATTTATCACACTACTTCGGCAATCCGAAGTCTAAACCACAAAGTTAGCGGTATAGATCAGCCCTCGTTTCTCGATGTATGCCCTCAACATTCGTGGCTTCATGGTTCAGGTGTTTCACCCTGGGAGCATGCCACCTACTACAAGGTCCGGCTTAAAGTCATGGACCTTCTTAGTCAGAGCGACTCTTCTCAGACTCCAATGGTCACACTGGAAGAAAGTGTGCTCTGCTGTGTCCTGGACGTCAGTGCAGTATATGAACTCGGGGCTCCCTGCCTTCCCCATATTGTACAGGTAGGAGTGAAAGTATCCCTGATCAGAAAGAAACTGAGCCACAAAGTACCCGACCTCCCCAAGTCGAACTTCCCTGATGAGCCTCGTGGCCCAAAGTATTCGACCTCCACATGTCGAACTTCCCTGATGAGCCTCGCAGTCCATACGCGACCTCCCCAATTCGAACTTCCCTGATGAGCCTCGCAGTCCAAAGTTCATTACCTCCCCAAGTCGAACTTCCTTGATGAGCCTCGCGGTCCAAAGTATTCGACATCCCAATTTCAAACTTCCCTGATGAGCCTCGCAGTCCAAAGTACCCGACATCTCCATGTCAAACTTTCCTGAAGAGCCTCGTGGTCCAAAGTACTCGACCTCCCCAAGTCGAACTTCCCTGATGAGCCTCGCAGTCCAAAGTACCCGAGCTCCCTATGTCGAACTTCCCTGATGAGCCTCGCGGTCCAAAGAATTCGACATCCCCATTTCAAACTTCCCTGATGAGCCTCGCAGTCCAAAGCATTCGACATCCCCATATCAAACTTCCCTGATGAGCCTCGCAGTCCAATGTACCCAACATCTCCATGTCAATTTTCCCTGATGAGCCTCGCAGTCCAAAGTACCCGAGCTCCAAATGTCGATCTTCCCTGATGAACTTCCCGGTCCAAAGTATTCGACATCCCCATTTCAAACTTCCCTGATGAGCCTCGCAGTCTAAAGTACCCGACATCCCCATGTCAAATTTCCTGATGAGCTTCGTGGTCTAAAGCATTCGACATCCCCATGTCAAACTTCCCTGATGAGCCTCGCAGTCCAAAGTACCCGACATCTCCATGTCAATTTTCCCTGATGAGCCTCGCAGTCCAAAGTACCCGAGCTCCATATGTCGAACTTCTGATGGGCCTCGCGTTCTAACGTCTTCTTGGATAGGTTTCCCAGAACGAGCCTGCCAGCCTTGGAACGAACGGTCTCGCTCTTATGTCACAACAGCCTCTCTGTCGGACCCACAATTTCCTTTGGTAGATCACATAAAAATCGATAAAAATAATAGGAATGACACTAGCGATAACCAGGATGGCCGGCACGGAGGCTGTGCGACATGCAAATGCAATTAGGTGAGTCCTAATACCACTGTAACAATTTCGTAGTAGCCGTATTGTTGTGTCCTTTTATTGGATGTGTGTTGGTGGATGTGTGGGTTGTAATAAGTGAAATTAGGTGAGTGCTCTGAACGTGTATTGGTGGATTTGTGGGTTGTCACATGTGAAATTAAGTGAGTGCCACTGAACGTGTATTGGTGGATGTGTGTTGGTTGACGTGTGTTGGCGGACATGTGTTGGTGGATGTGTGGGTTGTAATACGTAAAATTAGCATCGTAAGCATAATAAAAAAGTACCTAATCTCTTTTTATCATTTTATGGTAAATATATATAAAAAGAATATGTTTTGAATTGGTAACCCACCGCCCACCCATGCACGTACAATGGTAGTAACCCACCGGCCCACCCATACACGTACAATGATATTGACCCACCGGCCCACCTTTACACGTACAATGGTACTAATCCACCGGCCCACCCATACACGCACAATAGTACTATTATGCAAGTACTATTATGCAATAGTACGTCAATTGCAAACCTGCACTTGTTTGCTTTTTAAATAATTATCTTAAGCTTTTATTAAACTATTGTTTAAATGTTGTCCATTATATGATAGCCGAAACAAGCCTTGTATAGGCCTATCATGTTTTAGATTGGAATAAATTGACTTAGAATGTATTAATTTAGTTTTGAAGTCACTGAGGTAACAGCACTGAGTTTCGGCGCTGTTTGACAATGCGTCACCTGGTACAATGTGACAGTTGGATGTATTGAAGTTATTTGTATTTGCTCATGAACTATTATAATTTTTAATAAAAGCTATAATACATTTTTAATCCAATTTTGTTTACGATATTGTAATAAATTCATATTTAGAATATATATTTTTGGAGTCTTTTGTATTTTAGTTTTTTACCTATATTCCACACATATGAAACTAAAAGAGATAGCACCTCATGTCATTATTAGGAAAAATACCTCTTTACTTAGTTTTACACGTGTCTGTGAAAAATTACATTATATACTAAACTATGTAAGAGCTATTATCTGGGTTGACAAGACATTAATAACAATTGTTCATCAATTAATACTATTGTTGGATTTAATAAAATTATGTGTCGTTCTTTCTTGTAGATAATATTAATTTTCTTAAGTTTAATGTTTTCAGTTTAAGTCCATTTTAATATAAAATGATCTGAATTCGCCAAACTATTTTGTGTGTACATATTTATAAACTTCTAGACCAAAAGAAAACATTATTTTAAGTACGAGCTTCATTAGAAAAATGCCTAGTCATAAAATAATCATACATTTTTTGGTTCACATAATTAAGTTAGTTATCTACATTGGTGCTAATATTTAGTAATTCAATTCATATAAGATAACTAATTTAAGAAAATCTCAAACATTCCAATAAAATATTTTATTACGTGAGGCCTTTCGTATAAAATGTAGGCATCATAAGAGATCAACATTTGTGATCAATGACACGTTATAAAGCATTAAGTCAGACTGGTTACTTATAGTTGAAGTGGTTTTCTTATATAAGTGAA
Organism: Stictocephala bisonia; assembly: GCA_035578905.1. Classification (NCBI taxonomy): domain Eukaryota; kingdom Metazoa; phylum Arthropoda; class Insecta; order Hemiptera; family Membracidae; genus Stictocephala; species Stictocephala bisonia. The sequence goes on along the minus strand of JAQJVL010003743.1, from coordinate 11,867 downwards.
AGGATTGGAATTTATCATCACTATCGATAATAAATTTCTATTCATAGTATATTTTGTTTGTATAATAACAGATCTGTGAAAAATATTTTTCCATGACGTTATATAATGGAAATTAGAAAAAATATGCACATATTGATTATGGAACTCGTCAATACTACATCATCCGTTCAAGTAAAGCAATAGTGAGTTTAAATAGAAAAATAAATTTCAAAATTAGTTAAAGAATGTTGTAAAAAGTTAAACATTAATTAAGAAATCATTATATATAATTTAGTATAAATATGTTGGCCAAGGTAACATGTTTAAAAGAGAAAAAAAGGAAAATATAAATAATATAAAATCAACAATAATTATCAGTCAAAAGTTTAAAGCTTTTTAACAAAAAGAAACTAAAAATAATTTCCCAAACAAACAGCTTTGATAAATTCATAAATAAATGTATACAATTACATGATACTAATGAAATATTTGGTGAATTAGTATAAAATATACATTATTTACAAACTATGAGGCCTTGTCGGTTTTTGGCTGCAATCTTTTGTTATAGTATACATAACTAAGAAAAAAACCTATTTTCAGCGAAAAAGCCGGAAAAATTAATAAAATTAGGAAAAGATGAAAATAATTTTTGGTTGTAAATAATCTAAATATAGTGATGTGGGTATTCAACTTATACGGACATTTGCCTTGATCATGGATATAGTAAGGCTTTTACAATCGAACCATTATTAAGGACGTTAGCGCCGGAAATGTGTCGATTTAAGTAAGGTTACGTTCTGTAAGGTTAGGTTTTGTATTGATAGATATTTGTACCTAGGTTGGGTATTGATAGGTTAGGTTATTCTAGGTTTGGTTAGGTTATGTTAGGTTTTTCGGGTTATTTTAGATTTGGTTATGTTATGTTAGGGTTTGTTAGGTTAGGTTTGTTTAGGTCATGTTAGGTTTGTTTAGGTTGTTAGGTTTGTTTAGGTTATGTTAGGTGTGGATATGTTATATAAGGTTAGGTTATGTTAGGTTAAGTTAGTTTATATAAGGTTCGCTAAGATCGTAAAGTTTGGTTAGATTATGATAGGGTTTTCCGGCTCTTCAGCTGAAAAAAGGTCATATTCTTGTTTCTCAGCTTTGGATGTACTATGAAAAAATTCGACAAGGCCTCTGTCATATAAGATTACCTAAATAAGTTTTATTTTTTATACTATTTTTATCACTATCTTCAATTTGATCTCATGACTTTTAAAAGTTTAAGGAGTGTTATTTGTGTAAGTTTATTCTGTGCTATCAAGAAAAAAAACCTTGTGTGTTTAATAGCATAACATTTCATTGTGCCATCAACATTTTTCTAATAATGTTTTACTGGTTAAAATTATTATAAATTTGGTTATTAAAGTACTGTACCAGAATCTGATTCATAATTGATTTCTATAAAAATATATTATTCGCACATCCATGAACTTGACTAAAGCATGAACTATTCCCTCTGTTGAATGTGATTACTGATTGTAATACACATTTTACATTTAGACAATATTTAGCTAATAACAGACGGGGGTTTTTACACGACTTGTCTCACAATTAATTACTTAATGTATAGGTAAAATTGTTTTGGCTTTTGTTATTATTTTACCAAAATGGAATGACAAATCACAAGGCTTTTAGTGTGAGGAGTTCTTAATATTGATTGGACAGTGTTAATACAAACTTTATTAAACTTCAAAAAATAAACCTTCAACAAAAGAATTTATAACACGAACATTTGAATTGAATCTATTTTGCAGACAACAATTAACATGCCAACAGTGAATTAATACAGTTCATTTGTCAAACAAATTCCATGGTGCCACTGGTCTCTACCGCTGTTGGACAACTAATCACATAATAGCTGCAGTGTCTCCCTATTAGTATTTCCATTCTCAATAATGGATTCTGTTAAACCTGTTTAAACGGACTCGTTTTGTTTATAGCTACATTTATAAATCACTAAATTGAATTCAATTCGTCCTTCATCATTGGATAATTATACCTCCTAGTACAATTTGTATTTGCTCGCATTACATACTCTGTTTATTAGTGTTTGTGTATAAACGAATTACACTGCACTTAATGGCTTCACTACTTTTGATCTTTATTTTGTAAATGAACTAAGTTCTCGTTATTTGTCAGTAGAGGAAAGTAAATTCCTCTAATTTTTCTATTTATCTTGAATTTATCATAGATATTTACGAGAACTTATTTTGTTGATTGTTGTTGTTACTCGTATATTTCGTTGGTCATATGTGTTCTTGTTATTATCTTCTTTGTTAGGTAGTACACTGGGTAGTGGTGAGGTTACACAAATTGTCTTATTATAATTATCTTATTATTATTGAGTTATGCCTTGCTGGTTACTTAGTTGTATTAGTATGTTATGCTTCGCCTCTTTCCAGATCTTAATGTATGGTTGTTGTTGTAAATTGAAGTTTTGTTTGATTGTCTACCATTTACATATACTTACATACCAAATATACTTACATATATTTACATGAATGTTGTTACTTTGTTTACCTAATTATGTTGATATTACGTTGTTATTATTGTAATTTGATTTATTCTAGATATTTATATTTCGTTGATCATATGTGTTCTTGTTATTATCTTCTTTGTTATAATTTGTAATATATCTCTTTTAACTTTAAGTGGACATTTACTGGCACATATGAGGTTAAGTTTACCATTAAGCCATCTTTGAATATATTCATTTGTATAATGGTGTTAACCGTTTATAATAATAATAATAATAATAAATAAATAAATTATAATTTTGAGAGTGGTTTATTCATATCAAGTTAGTTATTCATATTGAAGGTCACAGATTATAATTCCGTATTCAAATTGTCTACAGTAATTATTAAATATTTAGCTTCTTAAAAAAATTGAAAAATATATTTCAACAAAGTTATACTTTTTTCTGGTTTAGTAGGCCTAAGTAAAAAATTAAATATTATTGCACATCACAATGTATATCGATAATCTTATAACTATAGTTTCTTTCAGATCTTCAGTAGTTGCTGACGGTTTTGGCGCCTTACAGCTGTTTTATAGCTGAACATGAATTCGGTTTAGGGCTTCAGATGTCGGTCACTTACAAAGTTTATGATTATCAAAACCTTCTGATGAATATCACTTAAATGAATTAATGAAAGGGTTTAAAGATCGGTCGTTTTGTACCGTCAGACCGTAATGGAATCATAAAACCATCCCAAATGGTTTCAGAATATGATTTTTTAAATGTTTCTTAACTCAAGAGTGAGTTCTCATGTGTTGTTCAAGTGATCATCTCTTAGTTTAACATTCGGAATGTTCGTGGATTACATTAGATTAAAATATTTACAATCAGTTACTATCTTCTGCCTCTATACCGATTTAGAGTTTTAGTTATATGAAGAAAAAGGTACAAATAAACCATAACTATTTTTACTATGGACATAGACAGAATATTTCAAACAACATGGATTGACTTGGTACTAAGTTGACTGCACTTTACAATGAATCATAGAATCTTGTAACTAAAAGAACCCAAGTTGTACTTCAGCGTGGAACTTAAAATTACGTAGTTACGCCGGATTTTATTTACTAACAATTAAATATTAAATGTTTTCAGTAAATACAAAACTTGATATACTTCCATAAATGTCCCACAAAATGAGGGCTTATCAAATACTTGGTATCTGTATTGACCGTTAATGATCTCCATCATATTGGATTTTAAATAATATAAACTAGGCCAATAATGTACCAAGAATTAAAATACAATAACTGTCAAAAATAATTTCAAAATGATCATGGAAATTATTTTGTTATAATTACACGTAGATATAAACGTAATATAGCCGTAGAGAGGAGATGGTTGCGTGTGTCACGCTTTAACACATTCACCGGTCGATTTGACAATTATTTATCCCGTACCGTACTGATAATCTCAGGAGGAATAGCTAGTGGACTATCTGTACATCATCTCAGAAAACATAGCTAGTTGTTTATCTAGCTAGAGACTATCTTTACATAATCTCTGGAGAGATGGCTAGTGGACTATCTGTACATAATCTATGTAGAAATGGCTAGTGGATTATCTGCACATCATCTCAGAAAACATAGCTAGTTGTTTATCTAGCTAGAGACTATCCTTACATAATATCTGTAGAAATGGCTAGTGGACTATTTGTACATAATCGTCAAATTTTGCTTAACGTTTATTTGTCATATTCTTCTACCTCAGATTAGTCTAGTAAAATATTTATGAAAAACAAACGTTGCCTGTTAGTAAAGCATATGTAGCTGTTAAGTTACTGTACATAATCTATGTAGAAATGGCTAGTGGATTATCTGTACATAATCTCAGGAGGAATGGCTAGTGGTCTATCTGTACACCATCTCAGAAAACATAGCTAGTGGACTATCTGTACATAATCTCTGGAGAAATGGCTAGTGGATTATCTGTACATAATCTCAGGAGGAATGGCTAGTGGCCTATCTGTACATGATATCAGTAGAAATGGCTAGTGGACTATCTGTACATAATCTCTGTAGAAATGGCTAGTGGATTATCTGTACATAATCTCAGGAGGAATGGCTAGTGGCCTATCTGTACATGATATCAGTAGAAATGGCTAGTGGACTATCTGTACATAATCTCTGTAGAAATGGCTAGTGGATTATCTGTACATAATCTCAGGAGGAATGGCTAGTGGTCTATCTGTACATCATATCAGAAAACATAGCTAGTGGACTATCTTTACATAATCTCTGGAGAAATGGCTAGTGGACTATCTGTACATAATCTCTGTAGAAATGGCTAGTGGATTATCTGTACATAATCTCAGGAGGAATGGCTAGTGGCCTATCTGTACATGATATCAGTAGAAATGGCTAGTGGACTATCTGTACATAATATCTGTAGAAATGGCTAGTGGACTATTTGTACATAATCGTCAAATTTTGCTTAACGTTTATTTGTCATATTCTTCTACCTCAGATTAGTCTAGTAAAATATTTATGAAAAACAAACGTTGCCTGTTAGTAAAGCATATGTAGCTGTTTAGTTACAAAACAATTAATTAAAGGATAAAGTATTTCAGTATTTTCCATTGTAAATCTTTCATAAATTCCCTAGTTATGTTTAAGTCCCATCCGATCAGACTTTTAAAAGAAAATACATTGTTAGTTTGAAATTTATTTATCAGAGTTAGTAGAGGAGAAGAGGCACATTTTCATAGATAATTTTTGTTATATCAATAAAACTTAGCCCAAACCCACTAATTTGAATAATTTTGGAGCTATTCGTATGTTCGAAGAAATTAAAAGAATTCTATTACTTCTTAAGAAAATGGCATAGCAGAAAATATTCCTTTTTTCTCAAGAATCGTCCGTACACTTCTGTTCAAAAAGTATGGAACACCCTCAACATTTAGTGAATACATTTAGAAAATGGCAGGTTATAAAAATATGGACTTTAATAAAAACTAAAAAAACAGTTCATAAAAATGGTCTTGTACGCTCCTTTTGTAAACTTGATGTGAGTGACATAAATTAAATGTTCATGTAATCAATTTTATAGGTTGATTAGATTCATTCACCCATAATAAATGTTATAAAAAACATGCGTGATCACTTCCGGTAACAAAAGCAAAAAAAGTATAGAATATTATACATAGAAATTATTATTTACCATAATAATTTGAAGTCTTTTTATGCTAATGACAAACTTTTTAACACGTTCCTAAAACTAAAACTGAAAAAAATGTTCTGTTAGTTTTCATCTATAAGTTATCCTATTGATTGATTTTTCAAGTAATATGATTATAACATAAGACAGTGTGGTACAAGATAATTGTTTATAGGTCACTTTAAGCTTTGGAAAATAAATCGACCAAACAAATTATAATTTCTAGTTTGCTTTAAATAAAAAAATAAATTTAGCATTTTTGAACTTGTAATTTTCTGATTAAAGTGATTGTAAAGGTTGTTAGTATTGCTACAGATTTATCTCGTACAAAGTCGCCAATTGTTTCTTCTGCCTCAGTGAGCCATTCTAACTCAATGGCTATCGGTTATCGATGCAGAATTCAGCTGATTAAGGGTAATCAGCTGCCAGGCCATTACTTAATATGGTCAATGTTACAGCTGACAAAGGCAGAGGGCGACTTTCAACGACTTCATAATGAACAATATAATTGGTTCATTTTAAATATATGATGGACCAAGAAAAAGTCAGAAAAGCATGATTATAATCTAGGTAATAAAAATTCGCCAATTGCTTCTTTAAACACCATAATGTGTAGTAACTTGTTAAGGCTTTACACGTAACAAATAACAAAAACTCATTTATCAGATGACTACATCATACTTAACTTGTGTTGTACTCCGTTCTACAGGACATTCCCCTTGTCAGACTTAGCATAACCTTACGTGACCTGACTAGGATAGAGAAATGTAATCACTAGTAGCCATTTGGTGGATCATTATATCGTAATATAAAATGCGTCGTACTCCCTTGTACCAATGCACTGGACAAGGGACTTAGCTTGTCAGACTTAAAATAACCTAAAGTAACATGACCAGGATAGAGAAATGTAATCACTTGTGCCTTTTTGTTAGAAGATAGTTTAAATAAGACTTAACTGGAAGTCCATAATTTATTAAGGAGTAAATTATATTGTTATTGTTGTTTGTACGTATAGGCTACTGTGCTATAGAGCAGTGACAGATATTTAATACATTGAGTGACTTCTTTTGTTTATTTAGTAATCATAGATTAAATCGGACAGGAATCTCTTAGAGCTTTCATTCATCATTCTGGAATGGATATTTGATATTCAAATAAAATAGAAAGGGACAATCAAATGCTGACTATTCCTAACTCTCAATGAAAGCAATCGTATATTGCCAAAAAAATGTCACCATTGTCACGATAATTTGTTTATGTTATATTCTTTATAAAATATATAATTACACGATTTATCTTAATGACAATTAAAAATAAGTCTAGCTTTGAAGCATTCAATATTTTTCTTTAAAATACCTTACGGCAGAGAAAGTCCCTAAATGTTTTAATGTAAACTTAGACTACGATGAGGCAGGTTAATTAGTTTCTTCTCTAGTATGGTGAAAATGTCCGACCCACCCATATATACACGTACGGTGGTGATTATCTACTCACCCACTCACACACTTATGGTGATGGTAACCCATATATGCACGTATAGTGATGATGTCCGATCCACCCATATATACACGTACGGTGGTGATTATCTACTCACCCACTCACACACTTACGGTGATGGTAACCCATCTACCCATATATGCACGTATGGTGATGATATCCGACCCACCCATATATACACGTACGGTGGTGATTATCTACTCACCCACTCACACACTTACGGTGATGGTAACCCATCTACCCATCTATGCACGTATGGTGATAATGTCCAACCCACCCATATATACACGTACGTGGTGATTATCTACTTCCCAATTCACACACTTACGGTGATGATAACCCATCTACCCATCTATGCACGTATGGTGATGATGTCCGACCCACCCATATATACACGTACGGTGGTGATTATCTACTCATCCACTCACACACTTACGGTGATGGTAACCCATCTACCCATCTATGCACGTATGGTGATGAGGTCCGACCCACCCATATATACACGTACGGTGGTGATTATCTACTTACCCATTCACACACTTACGGTGAAGGTAACCTATCTACGCATCTATGCACGTATGGTGTTGATGTCCGACCCACCCATATATACACGTACGGTGGTGATTATCTACTCATCCACTCACACACTTACGGTGATGATAACCCATTTACCCATCTAAGCTTATATGGTTATATGGTGATGATGTCCGAACCACCCATATACACACGTACGGTGGTGATTATCTACTCAACCACCCACACACTTACGGTGATGGTAAGCCATCTACCCATCTATACACGTATGGTGATGATATCCGACCCACCCATATACACACGTACGGTGGTGATGATGCACTCAACAACTCATACACTTTCGGTGATGATAACCCACCAACCCTTCAGTACACGTACAGTGGCATTAACCTACCGGCCCACCCATACACGTACAGTGGCAATTACCCACTCGCCCACCTATACACGCATAATTGCCCCATCTGTATACGTACGGCAGAGATAATACACTCATACACTTACGGTGATGATATTCCACCAACCCATCAATACTCGTATGCTGAAAATGGCCCACCCACCCATCTATTCATACGTGAATGGTAATTCAAAAGAATAAAATATATGTATACCTTAACGATCATGTAAAATTGGTATTAATAAGGGCTGAAATTTTATTTAAAATAAGTACAAATAAGCACATTTAACGAAAAACAACCTATTTTGCATTATCACTTAGTGACAAACAGGCGCTCTCTTATCTGCGGGTTAATCTAGGGCCTGGCCATAACAGTAAGTCCAGGTACTGCACAAAGCACATATCGTCCATAATACACGTGATCCTGCATACTCAACTCCCTTCCACAGCCAGTGAAATGTATCGTCTCACTGCTGCTGTTAGTAACTCAACACTCTTTATTCCATAGATAAAATTGTTTTACACGGCACAAGTCAAATTCAGATATCTACATATAATTGAATAAGACAATTAAAGATATATACACAAATTAATAAGTATATTTAACTACTAATTTCTACTGGCTGTACTATACTCCTCAACGGTGTAGTCCATCAAGAACACACTCAAAAGCCCGACCACAGCTCTCCTCTCTGATGTCATCAGGCAAAGAATTGTAAATGATGGGATGAATGTGATGCATACTGAGTTCCGGATTTAGTATTCAGTCAACTCCAGAAATATTAAACATAATTGGATATTGATTTCTTTCCAACATCCAATGATATCCAACTACACTAATAAACTACACCCGTCGATAAAGTTGTGATTCGAACCCTGGATTCTAATGCTCCTCTTAGCAGGGATGGCTGAATATATTAGTATTAGATTTTTCGTACTAGATGCAGAAAATTAACTAATACACAGAGTAACTAATGTAATGTAACTAATGTATGTTATCCAGACTTTAATTAACATTGTTGTATTCCTGATATGATGATTCGCTGATAATGACTGCTGGCTGGTCTTCTAGCGCAATCTTGACTCAGTAAATATTCTCCCTTGCTATTCCTGACATATTAATATTAGTGTGAATGCAAACAGAGATTCATTTTTACAGAAATATTAGTTAATATCCGGCTATACGGCTATTTAAAAATACTTATATTTAGATTAAACTAAGTGTAATTATTTGTTGTGTTATAGTGTTTACGTGGTATTACTGCAATTTTATTGAGTTTTATGGTAATAAACCTAATTCTAGGTGAAATATTATCAAATGTTACAGTTTTCAACAAATTTTATTTTTCACTTATTTGATCAAAATGTGTATATTAGTTGATGCTTTAACTTGCAATTAATATATTTGAGACATCACTAAAATTAAAAAAATACTAATATTACAAGTAGATCACGACTAAAAATATTATCTGTTGCTGACTTTATTAAATCAGTGTGGTATGGAGAAAAATACTAGTACTATTTAATATTAGATATTTTCAAAAAATATTTTCTCTAACTAATATGAAAGTAACTAATATCGTGAAATATCTAATATCGTGAAATATCTAACCATGCCTAGAAACAATGCCTTACAACGATCTAACGAAGATAGGACGCATTATATTGCTAAAAGCGTCAAGTTTTAAATTTGTTCAACAAATTCAATGGTGTTTGCCATCATTATAAGGACAAATTTATGATATAGCATTTTGTCTTTAGTTTGGTTAAATTAACACTAAAATTTAGGTAGGTTTACTTTCTACTCTCATGTATTTCAAAGTTTATAAGTTTGTTAATGCATTAATATGGGAACTAAAAAATGTACGATCTAATGCACAAACTTTGACTCTTTTAATGACACATAGTTGCTTATACTTGAGTGTCCTTTTAAAGACACATAGTTGCTTATACTTGAGTGTCCTTTTAAAGACACATAGTTGCTTATACTTGAGTGTCCTTTTAAAGACACATAGTTGCTTATACTTGAGTGTCCTTTTAAAGACACATAGTTGCTTATACTTGAGTGTCCTTTTAAAGACACATAGTTGCTTATACTTGAGTGTACTTCAAAATAATTATCCCTTGAATATTGTCTATTGTATTTTGGAACCCCTAAAGAATGTTGTCTTTGTAGGACTTATATATATGTGTAGTTACAGTTATTATCAAATAGAAAACAAGAAACATGACAAAATTATTTAAATCTTCCACTTGAAATATTATTTTGTATCTTTTCTGAACGAAAGACTGTTTATTTTTTGTTAAGGTAACGATATGGGAAAGTTGCAAATTGATTGCATAAATACGGGTCAATCACGTTTTCGTTTTTTATTCTTGAGTTGTGCATCAGTGCGTATATTTTTCATTTCGAGAGCATTAAAATGCCTTAAGGTAACACATCCAATAACTTCAACTCGGGAGAGGAAAGTTGGATGGAACGTACGCCCCGCCATTTATTCGGATTCTCTGCATACTTTCTTGTTTGTTCTTTTTATTTGAATCGTCCAACAATGTTGAACTTTCTGACATTTATATTCATGACATTTTGACTCGTGTATTGTACAGTAATACGGTGGTTTTGCATTTATGTTTTTAAAATTGTAATTAGTGATAAATTACACGTTTGATGTTACAGATAGTAAACTTATGATAATTATTGTGATGGGTTTTATTATCAAAATAACAATTATTCAATAAATCTTTGTACTCTCAATCACTTATATTGTTTTAGTATTTTATTAATAAAAAAGAAACACAATCAATAATACATTTGTGTGAATTTTAAATAAAATTAACTGTAATATTTATGTTTAAATTTAATTAATTTCAGTGTATTACACCTAAATACAACTCAATTTAAGGAAATTGAAAAAGGTTAAACATTTTAAAATGTCTGCCTTTTATCCTTATATAACAAAAACGAAAATAATTGTAATACAAATTAATAATATGAACTAAATTATTACTGAATTAGATAAAAAAAAATACTCAAATAAAAAATGACGCATTAATTACTGCTTTCATTTTGAATGAAATAAATCATAGCATCGTTTTAAATATCTCGAATATTCATTCGAGTACCGACATTGAATCACTACGTTTATTAAAGAAACTAACAATTAAAATATCATAAGTAAATAAAAACTCTTAGAAAAGATAACATTGCATCACGAATTTTAATTTTGATATATGTAGTTATACAAAAAATTGTAGAACAATTATACAAACAGTGTTTAGAAAACGATTGTCTCAGATTTTATTATACACCTTACAGATTGAGTCACTAGCTTTGATTTTGGACTATTTGCTGAAAAATGTTAAACCTGTTGATAAATTTTGAAAACAGAGTATAATTAAACTGAAGTATAACAGCAGAAGATAAACCTTCTGTTATCCAAATATCTTAATGTACAATTATTTACTTGAAATAAACATAACTTACACACATGGTTAGTATTATTGTTACTACACCAAAAGCCTTAAAAAACCAACAAGTATATACAGTGTATACTTAGTATAACATTCTATGTATATATATTTATTTACGAGTATTTATTTTTAAAGGAGAGGCAGATCTCCTCTTCAACCTTACTCTACCTATACCACATAGACTATTGATATGCGTGGGAACTTATCAAAGTATGAGAGATAACCAGTACAGTACAAGGTGGATGTTACTGAAGAAACTAACAGTAAGAAAGG
>JAQJVL010003742.1:41568-56542 GCA_035578905.1 Stictocephala bisonia | reverse complement strand
TATCAATCTTGCGATCTTTGAGTTTTAGTCTTGTAATTTTCGAGTTTCAATCTTGCCATCTTTGAGTTTCAATTTTGCGATCTTGGAGTTTTAATCTTGCGATCTTTGAATTTCAATCTTGCGATCTTTGAGTTTCAATCTTGCAATCTTTGAGTTTCAATCTTGCGATCTTTGAGTTTAATTCTTGCGATCTTTGAGTTTTAATCTTGCGATCTTTGAGTATCAATTTTGCGATCTTTGAGTTTCAATCTTGCTATCTTTGAGTTTCAATTTTGTGATCTTTAAATATCAATCTTGCGATCTTTGAGTTTCAATCTTGTGATCTTTGAGTTTCAATCTTGTGATCCTAGAATTTCAATCTTGCGATTGTTGAGTTTTAATCTTGCGATCTTTGAGTTTCAATCATGCGATCTAAGCCCCTCAGCCAGCTGGTAAACCAGTCTTTTGTTACAGGGACTTTTCCCGAAAAATTGAAATATGCAGTTATCAGACCTATTTTCAAAAAAAAGAATCCCTTGCTCCTCACCAACTACAGGCCAATTGCATTACTTCCCGTCTTATCCAAAGTCTTTGAACATGTCATGCTAGCTAGAGTTGTGAGCTTCTTGGATACTAACAATATTCTCACTGACTGCCAGTTTGGATTTCGTAAGGGGCTCTCAACTCAAGCAGCAATAATATCTTTAATTAATTCAGTAGCAGATCAAATCGATAAAAAAGGCCAAGCAGCTTCTGTGTTCTGTGACCTTAGTAAAGCATTTGACTGCGTGGACCATGCTGTGTTGCTTGGCAAGCTGGAGCTCTATGGAATCAGAGGAAAGGTGCTTGACTGGTTTCAGTCCTACCTCTGGCGACGAAAACAGTGCGTCGAGTACTCTGACAGTGAGTCAAGTCGCTATCGATCTCCCTGGGAGGTCTGCTCTCGTGGTGTCCCTCAAGGATCTATTTTAGGGCCAATCCTCTTTTTACTCTATGTAAATGACCTTCCCGGGAACATCGATAATGCGAAGGTGACGCTCTTTGCAGATGACACAACACTGACCATATTCAGAACCAATTTGGAGTGTTTGAGATTGTCTGCAAATGAGGTCTTTAAGCAAGCAAATGACTGGTTTACAGCAAATGGCTTGAAGTTGAACACAGAAAAATCTCAACTAATCCAATTTGGTACTAAACGAACAGAAAACAAAATTTCAATCTCTCATAACACAGATATAATCCACACTACAAACAATTCCTGTTTTCTGGGAGTTACAATAGACGAAAATTTAAACTGGAAACAACACATTCAAAATCTGCAAGCCAAACTAAGTTCTGCCTCATTTGCTCTGAGGGTCATCTCCAAAGTAACAGACAACCATGTTGTTTTGTCAGTTTATTACGCCTTTGTGTATCCGCATCTGAGATATGGGGTGATCTTTTGGGGAAATTCAACATTTTCTTCAAAGATCTTTAAAATTCAAAAGTCATGCATCAGAATTATAGGAAACATTGGTTTCAGAGAATCGTGCAAGTTTCTTTTTAAAGAGTTGAAAATACTAACCCTCCCCAGCCTTTACATTTACGAAACAATATTGCAGTGTAAACTCAGACAAGTAGTTGAGAGAGATCGGCGTCGCTATGGGTACTCTTTGAGAGATTCGTCTCTTCTACGTTACCCAATTCATCGAACAACGCTTTATGAGCGCGCTCCTCACTACTCTGGCTTGAGGATGTTTAATCACCTGCCACGATTTATTCGGGAAGAAACCAACTTAAACAAATTTAAAAGTCTTCTGAAAGATCACCTAATCCATCAGGCCTACTATTCAGTCAACGAATTTCTCAATGATAATACTGATTAAGCATTGTGCCGATATATATGTATATGTGTGTATATGTATGAATGTATGTATGTATGTGGGTGTATGTGTGTGTATATGGGTGTGTATGTGAATATGTATATATGTAAAAAATAAATACGTTTATCAGACATTGAAAATTCATAACTATAAGTAAATATAATAAATATAAGTGGAAAATCTAATTTTAAGACTAGACTAAATCCTAGTTCATAAGACGTGTCATATGTTACAGCAGCAATTACTGCACTATGTAATAATATTATGTGACAAAATAAATATCTATCTATCTATCTATCTATCTTTTAGTTTCAATCTTGCGATCTTTGAGTTTCAATCTTGCGATCTTTGAGTTTCAATCTTGCGATCTTTGAGTTTCAATCTTGCGATCTTTGAGTTTTAAGCTTGCGATCTTTGAGTTTCAAACTTGCAAACTTTGAGTTTCAATCTTGAGATATTTGAGTTTCAATCATGCGATCTTAGTGTATCAATCTTGCGATCTTTGAGTTTCAGTCTTGCGATCTTTGAGTTTCAATCTTGCGATCTTTTAATTTCAATTTTGCCATCTTTGAGTTTCAAAATTGATATCTTTGAGTTTAAATCTTGCGATCTTTGAGTTTCAATCTTGCGATCTTTGAGTTTCAATCTTGAGATATTTGAGTTTCTATTATGCGATCTTTGTGTATCTATCTTGCGATCTTTGAGTTTCAGGCTTGCGATTTTTTAGTTTCAATCATGCCATCTTTGAGTTTCAATCTTGCGATCTTTGAGTTTCAATCTTGCGATCTTTGAATTTCAATCTTGCGATTTTTAAGTTTAAATCTTGCAATCTTTGAGTTTCAATCTTGCGATCTTTGAGTTTAATTCTTGCGATCTTTGAGTTTCAATCTTGCGATCTTTGAGTTTCGATCTTGCGATCTTTGAGTTTCAATCTTGCGATCTTTAATTTTCAATCTTGCCATCTTTGAGTTTCAATCTTGCGATCTTTGAGTTTTAATCTTGTGATCTTTGAGTTTCAATCTTGCAATCTTTGAGTTTTAATCTTGCTATCTTTGAGTTTTAATCTTGCGATCTTTGAGTATCAATCTTGCGATCTTTGAGTTTCAATCTTGAGATATTTGAGTTTCAATCATGCGATCTTTGTGTATCAATCTTGCGATCTTTGAGTTTCAGTCTTGCGATTTTTTAGTTTCAATCTTGCCATCTTTGAATTTTAATCTTGCGATCTTTGAGTTTCAATCTGGCGATCTTTGAATTTCAATCTTGCGATTTTTGAGTTTAAATCTTGCAATCATTGATTTTCAATCTTGCGATCTTTGAGTTTAATTCTTGCGATCTTTGAGTTTCAATCTTGCGTACTTTGAGTTTCGATCTTGCGATCTTTGAGTTTCAATCTTGCGATCTTTAAGTTTCAATCTTGCCATCTTTGAGTTTCAATCTTGCGATCTTTGAGTTTTAATCTTGCGATCTTTGAGTTTCAATCTTGCAATCTTTGAGTTTTAATCTTGCTATCTTTGAGTTTTAATCTTGCGATCTTTGAGTTTCAATTTTGCGATCTTTGAGTATCAATCTTGCGATCTTTGAGTATATATCTTGCGATCTTTGAGTTTCAATCTTGCTATCTTTGAGTTTCAATCTTGTGATCTTTGAATTTCAATCTTGCGATCTTTGAGTTTCAATCTTGCGATCTTTGAGTTTCAATCTTGCGATTTTTAAGTTTAAATCTTGCAATCTTTGAGTTTCAATCTTGCGATCTTTGAGTTTAATTCTTGCGATCTTTGAGTTTCAATCTTGCGATCTTTGAGTTTAATTCTTGCGATCTTTGAGTTTCAATCTTGCGATCTTTGAATTTCAATCTTGCGATCTTTGAGTTTCAATCTTGCGATCTTTGAGTTTTAATCTTGTGATCTTTGAGTTTCAATCTTGCAATCTTTGAGTTTTAATCTTGCTATCTTTGAGTTTTAATCTTGCGATCTTTGAGTATCAATCTTGCGATCTTTGAGTTTCAATCTTGAGATATTTGAGTTTCAATCATGCGATCTTTGTGTATCAATCTTGCGATCTTTGAGTTTCAGTCTTGCGATTTTTAGTTTCAATCTTGCCATCTTTGAGTTTTAATCTTGCGATCTTTGAGTTTCAATCTGGCGATCTTTGAATTTCAATCTTGCGATTTTTGAGTTTAAATCTTGCAATCATTGATTTTCAATCTTGCGATCTTTGAGTTTAATTCTTGCGATCTTTGAGTTTCAATCTTGCGTACTTTGAGTTTCGATCTTGCGATTTTTGAGTTTCAATCTTGCGATCTTTAAGTTTCAATCTTTCCATCTTTGAGTTTCAATCTTGCGATCTTTGAGTTTTAATCTTGCGATCTTTGAGTTTCAATCTTGCAATCTTTGAGTTTTAATCTTGCTATCTTTGAGTTTTAATCTTGCGATCTTTGAGTTTCAATTTTGCGATCTTTGAGTATCAATCTTGCGATCTTTGAGTTTCAATCTTGAGATATTTGAGTTTCAATCATGCGATCTTTGTGTATCAATCTTGCGATCTTTGAGTTTCAGTCTTGCGATCTTTGAGTTTCAATCTTGCGATCTTTGAGTTTCAATTTTGCCATCTTTGAGTTTCAAAATTGCGATCTTTGAGTTTTAATCTTGCGATCTTTGAGTTTCCATCTTGCGATCTTTGAGTTTCAATCTTGAGATATTTGAGTTTCAATTATGCGATCTTTGTGTATTATTCTTGCGATCTTTGAATTTCAGGCTTGCGATTTTTTAGTTTCAATCTTGCCATCTTTGAGTTTTAATCTTGCGATCTTTGAGTTTCAATCTTGCGATCTTTGAATTTCAATCTTGCGATTTTTGACTTTAAATCTTGCAATCTTTGAGTGTCAATCTTGCGATCTTTGAGTTTAATTCTTGCGATCTTTGAGTTTCAAACTTGCGATCTTTGAGTTTCGATCTTGCGATCTTTGAGTTTCAATCTTGCGATCTTTAAGTTTCAATCTTGCCATCTTTGAGTTTCAATCTTGCGATCTTTGAGTTTTAATCTTGCGATCTTTGAGTTTCAATCTTGCAATCTTTGAGTTTTAATCTTGCTATCTTTGAGTTTAATCCTGTGATCTTTGAATTTCAATCTTGCGATCTTTGAGTTTTAATCTTGCAATCTTTGAGTTTCAATCATCCAATCTATGAGTTTCAATTTTGCCATCTTTGAGTTTCAAAATTGCGATCTTTGAGATTCAGTCTTGCCATCTTTGAGTTTCAATCTTGCAATCTTTGAGTTTTAATCTTGCCATTTTTGAGTTTTAATCTTGCGATCTTTGAGATTCAAACTTGTAATCTTTGAGTTTCATTCATGCGATCTTTGAGTTTCAATCTTGCAATCTTTGAGTTTTAATCTTGCTATCTTTGAGTTTAATCCTGTGATCTTTGAATTTCAATCTTGCGATCTTTGAGTTTTAATCTTGCAATCTTTGAGTTTCAATCATGCAATCTTTGAGTTTCAATTTTGCCATCTTTGAGTTTCAAAATTGCGATCTTTGAGATTCAGTCTTGCCATCTTTGAGTTTCAATCTTGCAATCTTTGAGTTTCAATCTTGCCATTTTTGAGTTTTAATCTTGCGATTATTGAGATTCAAACTTGTAATCTTTCAGTTTCATTCATGCGATCTTTGAGTTTCAATCTTGCGATCTTTGAGTTTCAATCTTGCTATCTTTGAGTTTCAATCTTGCGATCTTTGAGTTTCAATCTTGCGATCTTTGAGTTTTAATCTTGAGATATTTTAATTTCAATCATTCGAACTTTGTGTATCAATCTTGCGATCTTTGAGTTTTAGTCTTGTGATTTTCGAGTTTCAATCTTGCCATCTTTGAGTTTCAATTTTGCGATCTTGGAGTTTTAATCTTGCAATCTTTGAATTTCAATGTTGCGATCTTTGAGTTTCAAACTTGTGATCTTTGATTTTCAATCTTGCCATCTTTGAGTTTCAATCTTGCGATTTTTGAGTTTTAATCTTGCAATCTTTGAGTATATATCTTGCGATCTTTGAGTTTCAATCTTGCTATCTTTGAGTTTCAATCTTGTGATCTTTGAATTTCAATCTTGCAATTGTTGAGTTTCAATCTTGCGATCTTTGAGTTTCAATCATGCGATTTTTGAGTTTCAATCTAGCTATCTTTGAGTTTCAATCTTGCGATCTTTGAGTTTCAATCTTGCGATCTTTGAGTTTTAATCTTGAGATATTTTAATTTCAATCATTCGAACTTTGTGTATCAATCTTGCGATCTTTGAGTTTTAGTCTTGTGATTTTCGAGTTTCAATCTTGCCATCTTTGAGTTTCAATTTTGCGATCTTGGAGTTTTAATCTTGCAATCTTTGAATTTCAATCTTGCGATCTTTGAGTTTCAATCTTGCAATCTTTGAGTTTCAATCTTGCGATCTTTGAGTTTAATTCTTGCGATCTTTGAGTTTTAATCTTGCGATCTTTGAGTTTTAATCTTGCGATCTTTGAGTTTCAATCATGTGATCTTTGAGTTTCAATCTTGCGATCTTTGAGTTTCAATCTTGCGATCTTTGAGTTTCAATCTTGCGATCTTTGAGTTTCAATCTTGCGATCTTTGAGTTTTAAGCTTGCGATCTTTGAGTTTCAATCTTGCAAACTTTGAGTTTCAATCTTGAGATATTTGAGTTTCAATCATGCGATCTTAGTGTATCAATCTTGCGATCTTTGAGTTTCAGTCTTGCGATCTTTGAGTTTCAATCTTGCGATCTTTTAATTTCAATTTTGCCATCTATGAGTTTCAAAATTGCGATCTTTGAGTTTAAATCTTGCGATCTTTGAGTTTAAATCTTGCGATCTTTGAGTTTCAATCTTGCGATCTTTGAATTTCAATCTTGATATATTTGAGTTTTAATTATGCGATTTTTGTGTATCAATCTTGCGATCTTTGAGTTTCAGGCTTGCGATTTTTTAGTTTCAATCTTGATATCTTTGAGTTTTAATCCTGCGATCTTTGAGTTTCAATCTGGCGATCTTTGAATTTCAATCTTGCGATTTTTGAATTTAAATCTTGCAATCTTTGAGTTTCAATCTTGCGATCTTTGAGTTTAATTCTTGCGATCTTTGAGTTTCAATTTTGCGTACTTTGAGTTTCGATCTTGCGATCTTTGAGTTTCAATCTTGCGATCTTTAAGTTTCAATCTTGCCATCTTTGAGTTTCAATCTTGCGATCTTTGGGTTTTAATCTTGCGATCTTTGAGTTTCAATCTTGCAATCTTTGAGTTTTAATCTTGCTATCTTTGAGTTTTAATCTTGCGATCTTTGAGTTTCAATTTTGCGATCTTTGAGTATCAATCTTGCGATCTTTGAGTTTCAATCTTGAGATATTTGAGTTTCAATCATGCGATCTTTGTGTATCAATCTTGCGATCTTTGAGTTTCAGTCTTGCGATCTTTGAGTTTCAATCTTGCGATCTTTGAGTTTCAATTTTGCCATCTTTGAGTTTCAAAATTGCGATCGTTAAGTTTTAATCTTGCGATCTTTGAGTTTCAATCTTGCGATCTTTAAGTTTCAATCTTGAGATATTTGAGTTTCAATTATGCGATCTTTGTGTATCAATCTTGCGATCTTTGAGTTTCAGGCTTGCGATTTTTTAGTTTCAATCTTGCCATCTTTGAGTTTTAATCTTGCGATCTTTGAGTTTCAATCTTGCGATCTTTGAATTTCAATCTTGCGATTTTTGAGTTTAAATCTTGCAATCTTTGAGTTTCAATCTTGCGATCTTTGAGTTTAATTCTTGCGATCTTTGAGTTTCAAACTTGCGATCTTTGAGTTTCGATCTTGCGATCTTTGAGTTTCAATCTAGCGATCTTTAAGTTTCAATCTTGCAATCTTTGAGTTTCAATCTTGCGATCTTTGAGTTTTAATCTTGCGATCTTTGAGTTTCAATCTTGCAATCTTTGAGTTTTATTCTTGCTATCTTTGAGTTTAATCCTGTGATCTTTGAATTTCAATCTTGCGATCTTTGAGTTTTAATCTTGCGATCTTTGAGTTTCAATCATGCAATCTTTGAGTTTTAATTTTGCCATCTTTGAGTTTCAAAATTGCGATCTTTGAGTTTCAGTCTTGCCATCTTTGAGTTTCAATCTTGCAATCTTTGAGTTTCAATCTTGCCATTTTTGAGTTTTAATCTTGCGATCTTTGAGATTCAAACTTGTAATCTTTGAGTTTTATTCATGCGATCTTTGAGTTTCAATCTTGCGATCTTTGAGTTTCAATCTTGCTATCTTTGAGTTTCAACCTTGCGATCTTTGAATTTCAATGTTGCGATCTTTGAGTTTCAAACTTGTGATCTTTGATTTTCAATCTTGCCATCTTTGAGTTTCAATCTTGTGATCTTTGAGTTTTAATCTTGCAATCTTTGAGTATATATCTTGCGATCTTTGAGTTTCAATCTTGCTATCTTTGAGTTTCAATCTTGTGATCTTTGAATTTCAATCTTGCAATTGTTGAGTTTCAATCTTGCGATCTTTGAGTTTCAATCATGCGATCTTTGAGTTTCAATCTTGCTATCTTTGAGTTTCAATCTTGCGATCTTTGAGTTTCAATCTTGCGATCTTTGAGTTTCAATCTTGCGATCTTTGAGTTTTAATCTTGAGATATTTTAATTTCAATGATGCGAACTTTGTGTATCAATCTTGCGATCTTTGAGTTTTAGTCTTGTGATTTTCGAGTTTCAATCTTACCATCTTTGAGTTTCAATTTTGCGATCTTGGAGTTTCAATCATGCGATCTTTGAATTTCAATCTTTCAATCTTTGAGTTTCAATCTTGCAATCTTTAAGTTTCAATCTTGCGATCTTTGAGTTTAATTCTTGCGATCTTTGAGTTTCAATCTTGCGATCTTTAAGTTTCAATCTTGCGATCTTTGATTCTCAATCTTGCGATCTTTGAGTTTCAATCTTGCCATCTTTGAGTTTCAATCTTGCGATCTTTGAGTTTTAATCTTGCGATCTATGAGTTTCAATTTTGCGATATTTGAGTTTCAATCTTGCCATCTTTGAGTTTCAATCTTGAGATATTTGAGTTTCAGGCTTGCGATTTTTTAGTTTCAATCTTGCCATCTTTGAGTTTTAATCTTGCGATCTTTAAAATTCAATCTTGCGATCTTTGAATTTCAATCTTGCCATCTTTGAGTTTCAAAATTGCGATCTTTGAGTATCAATCTTGCGATATTTGAGTTTCAGGCTTGCGATTTTTTAGTTTCAATCTTGCCATCTTTGAGTTTCAATCTTGCGATCTTTGAGTTTCAATCTTGTGATCTTTGAATTTCAATCTTGCGATTTTTAAGTTTAAATCTCAAATCTTTGAGTTTCAATCTTGCGATCTTTCAGTTTAATTCTTGCGATCTTTGATTTTCAATCTTGCGATCTTTGAGTTTTAATCTTTCGATCTTTGAGTTTTAATCTTGAGATATTTTAATTTCAATCATGCGAACTTTCTGTATCAATCTTGCGATCTTTGAGTTTCAGTCTTGTGATTTTCGAGTTTCAATCTTGCCATTTTTTAGTTTCAATCTTGCGATCTTTGAGTTTCAATCTTGCGATCTATGAATTTCAATCTTGCGATCTTTGAGTTTCAATCTTGCAATCTTTGAGTTTCAATCTTGCGATCTTTGAGTTTAGTTCTTGCGATCTTTAAGTTTCAATCTTGCGATCTTTGAGTTTCAATCTTGCGATCTTTGAGTTTCAATCTTGCGATCTTTGAGTTTCAATCTTGCCATCTTTGAGGTTTAATCTTGCGATCTTTGAGTTTTAATCTTGCGATCTATGAGTTTCAATTTTGCGATCTTTGAGTTTCAATCTTGCCATCTTTGAGTTTCAATCTTGCGATCTTTGAGTTATAATCTTGCGATCTTTGAGTTTAAAACTTGTAATCTTTGAGTTTCATTCATGCGATCTTTGAGTTTCAATCTTGCGATCTTTGATTTTTAATCTTGCTATCTTTGAGTTTCAACCTTGCGATCTTTGAATTTCAATCTTGCGATCTTTGAGTTTCAAACTTGTGATCTTTGAGTTTCAATCTTGCCATTTTTGAGTTTCAATTCTGCGATCTTTGAGTTTTAATCTTGCGATCTTTGAGTATCAATTTTGCGATCTTCGAGTTTCAATCTTGCTATCTTTGAGTTTCAATCTTGTGATCTTTGAATATCAATCTTGCGATTGTTAAGTTTCAATCTTGCGATCTTTGAGTTTCAATCATGCGATCTTTGAGTTTCAATCTTGCTATCTTTGAGTTTCAATCTTGTGATCTTTGAGTTTCAATCTTGCGATCTTTGAGTTTCAAACTTGTGATCTTTGAGTTTCAATCTTGCCATTTTTGAGTTTCAATTCTGCGATCTTTGAGTTTTAATCTTGCGATCTTTGAGTATCAATTTTGCGATCTTCGAGTTTCAATCTTGCTATCTTTGAGTTTCAATCTTGTGATCTTTGAATATCAATCTTGCGATTGTTGAGTTTCAATCTTGCGATCTTTGAGTTTCAATCATGCGATCTTTGAGTTTCAATCATGCGATCTTTGAGTTTCAATCTTGCTATCTTTGAGTTTCAATCTTGCGATCTTTGAGTTTCAATCATGCGATCTTTGAGTTTCAATCTTGCGATCTTTAAATTTCAATCTTGCGATTTTTGACTTTAAATCTTGCAATCTTTGAGTTTCAATCTTGCGATCTTTGAGTTTAATTCTTGCGATCTTTGAGTTTCAATCTTGCGATCTTTGAGTTTCAATCTTGCGATCTTTGAGTTTGAATCTTGCGATCTTTGAGTTTTAAGCTTGCGATCTTTTAGTTTCAATCTTGCAAACTTTGAGTTTCAATCTTGAGATATTTGAGTTTCAATCATGCGATCTTAGTGTATCAATCTTGCGATCTTTGAGTTTCAGTCTTGCGATCTTTGAGTTTCAATCTTGCGATCTTTTAATTTCAATTTTGCCATCTATGAGTTTCAAAATTGCGATCTTTGAGTTTAAATCTTGCGATCTTTGAGTTTCAATCTTGCGATCTTTGAGTTTCAATCTTGAGATATTTGAGTTTCTATTATGCGATCTTTGTGTATCTATCTTGCGATCTTTGAGTTTCAGGCTTGCGATTTTTGAGTTTCAATCCTGCCATCTTTGAGTTTTAATCTTGCGATCTTTGAGTTTCATTCTTGCGATCTTTGAATTTCAATCCTGCGATTTTTGAGTTTAAATCTTGCAATCTTTGAGTTTCAATCTTGCGATCTTTGAGTTTAATTCTTGCGATCTTTGAGTTTCAATCTTGCGATCTTTGAGTTTCGATCTTGCGATCTTTGAGTTTCAACATTGCGATCTTTAATTTTCAATCTTGCCATCTTTGAGTTTCAATCTTGCGATCTTTGAGTTTTAATCTTGCGATCTTTGAGTTTCAATCTTGCAATCTTTGAGTTTTAATCTTGCTATCTTTGAGTTTTAATCTTGCGATCTTTGAGTTTAATTCTTGCGATCTTTGAGTTTCAATCTTGCGATCTTTGAGTTTCAATCTTGCGATCTTTGAGTTTCAATCTTGATATATTTGAGTTTCAATTATGCGATCTTTGTGTATCAATCTTGTGATCTTTGAGTTTCAGGCTTGCGATTTTTTAGTTTTTCAATCTTGCCATCTTTGAGTTTTAATCCTGCGATCTTTGAGTTTCAATCTGGCGATCTTTGAATTTCAATCTAGCGATTTTTTAGTTTAAATCTTGCAATCTTTGAGTTTCAATCTTGCGATCTTTGAGTTTAATTCTTGCGATCTTTGAGTTTCAATCTTGCGTACTTTGAGTTTCGATCTTGCGATCTTTGAATTTCAATCTTGCGATCTTTAAGTTTCAATCTTTCCATCTTTGAGTTTCAATCTTGCGATCTTTGAGTTTTAATCTTGCGATCTTTGAGTTTCAATCTTGCAATCATTGAGTTTTAATCTTGCGATCTTTGAGTTTTAATCTTGTGATCTTTGAGTTTAAATTTTGCGATCTTTCGAGATTGATACACAAAGATCGCATGATTGAAACTCAAATATCTCAAGATTGAAACTCAAAGATCGCAAGATTGATACTCAAAGATCGCAAAATTGAAACTCAAAGATCGCAAGATTAAAACTCATAGATAGCAAGATTAAAACTCAAAGATTGCAAGATTGAAACTCAAAGATCGCAAGATTAAAACTCAAAGATCGCAAGATTGAAACTTAAAGATGGCAAGATTGAAACTTAAAGATCGCAAGATTGAAACTCAAAGATCGCAAGATCGAAACTCAAAGTACGCAAGATTGAAACTCAAAGATCGCAAGAATTAAACTCAAAGATCGCAAGATTGAAACTCAAAGATTGCAAGATTTAAACTAAAAAATCGCAAGATTGAAATTCAAAGATCGCCAGATTGAAACTCAAAGATCGCAAGATTAAAACTCAAAGATGGCAAGATTGAAACTAAAAAATCGCAAGCCTGAAACTCAAAGATCGCAAGATTGATACACAAAGATCGCATGATTGAAACTCAAATATATCAAGATTGAAACTCAAAGATCACAAGATTGAAACTCAAAGATCGCATGATTGAAACTCAAAGATCGCAAGATTAAAACTCAAAGATCGCAATTTTGAAACTCAAAGATGGCAAAATTGAAACTCAAAGATCGCAAGATTAAAACTCAAAGATCGCAAGATTAAAACTCAAAGATCGCAAGATAGATACACAAAGATCGCATGATTGAAACTCAAATATCTCAAGATTGAAACTTAAAGATCACAAGATTGATACTCAAAGATCGCAAGATTAAAACTCAAAGATAGCAAGATTAAAACTCAAAGATTGCAAGATTGAAACTCAAAGATCGCAAGATTAAAACTCAAAGATCGCAAGATTGAAAATCAAAGATGGCAAGATTGAAAATTAAAGATTGCAAGATTGAAACTCAAAGATCGCAAGATCGAAACTCAAAGATCGCAAGATTGAAACTCAAAGATCGCAAGAATTAAACTCAAAGATCGCAAGATTGAAACTCAAAGATTGCAAGATTTAAACTCAAAAATCGCAAGATTGAAATTCAAAGATCGCAAGAATGAAACTCAAAGATCGCAAGATTGAAACTCAAAGATGGCAGGATTGAAACTAAAAAATCGCAAGCCTGAAACTCAAAGATCGCAAGATAGATACACAAAGATCGCATAATAGAAACTCAAATATCTCAAGATTGAAACTCAAAGATCGCAAGATTGAAACTCAAAGATCGCAAGATTTAAACTCAAAGATCGCAATTTTGAAACTCATAGATGGCAAAATTAAACTTAAAGGATCGCAAGATTGAAACTCAAAGATCGCAAGACTGAAACTCAAAGATCGCAAGATTGATACACTAAGATCGCATGATTGAAACTCAAATATCTCAAGATTGAAACTCAAAGTTTGCAAGATTGAAACTCAAAGATCGCAAGCATAAAACTCAAAGATCGCAAGATTGAAACTCAAAGATCGCAAGATTGAAACTGAAAGATCGCAAGATTGAAACTCAAAGATCGCAAGAATTAAACTCAAAAATCGCAAGATTGAAACTCAAAGATTGCAAGATTTAAACTCAAAAATCGCAAGATTAAAATTTAAAGATCGCAAGATTGAAACTCAAAGATCGCATAATTGAAACTCAAAGATCGCAAGATTAAAACTCAACAATCGCAAGATTGAAATTCTAGGATCACAAGATTGAAACTCAAAGATCACAAGATTAAAACTCAAAGATCGCAAGATTGAAACTCAAAGATCGCAAGATTGAAACTCAAAGATAGCAAGATTGAAACTCAAAGATCGCATGATTGAAACTTAAAGATCGCAAGATTGAAACTCAACAATCGCAAGATTGATATTCAAAGATCACAAGATTGTAACTCAAAGATAGCAAGATTGAAACTCGAAGATCGCAAAATTGATACTCAAAGATCGCAAGATTAAAACTCGAAGATCGCAGAATTGAAACTCAAAAATGGCAAGATTGAAACTCAAAGATCACAAGTTTGAAACTCAAAGATCGCAATATTGAAATTCAAAGATCGCAATGTTGAAACTCAAAGATAGCAAGATTAAAAATCAAAGATCGCAAGATTGAAACTCAAAGATCGCATGAATGAAACTCAGAGATTACAAGTTTGAAACTCAAAGATCGCAAGATTGAAACTCAAAGATCGCAAGATTGAAACTCAAAGATGGCAAGATTGAAACTCAAAGATCGCAAAATTGAAACTCATAGATCGCAAGATTAAAACTCAAAGATCGCAAGATTGAACCTCAAAGATGGCAAGATTGAAACTCAAAGATCGCAAGATTGAAACTCAAAGATCGCAAGATTGAAACTCAAAGATCGCAAGATTGAAACTCAAAGATTGCAAGAATTAAACTCAAAGATCGCAAGATTGAAACTCAAAGATTGCAAGATTGAAACTCAAAGATCGCAAGATTGAAATTCATAGATCGCAAGATTGAAACTCAAAGATCGCAAGATTGAAACTCAAAGATGGCAAGATTGAAACTCGAAAATCACAAGACTGAAACTCAAAGATCGCAAGATTGATACAGAAAGTTCGCATGATTGAAATTAAAATATCTCAAGATTAAAACTCAAAGATCGAAAGATTAAAACTCAAAGATCGCAAGATTGAAACTCAAAGATCGCAAGAATTAAACTGAAAGATCGCAAGATTGAAACTCAAAGATTGGAGATTTAAACTTAAAAATCGCAAGATTGAAATTCAAAGATCACAAGATTGAAACTCAAAGATCGCAAGATTGAAACTCAAAGATGGCAAGATTGAGACTAAAAAATCGCAAGCCTGAAACTCAAAGATCGCAAGATTGATACTCAAAGATCGCAATTTTGAAACTCAAAGATGGCAAAATTGAAACTCAAAGATCGCAAGATTGAAACTCAAAGATCGCAAGACTGAAACTCAAAGATCGCAAGATTGATACAGAAAGATCGCATGATTTTAACTCAAATATCTCAAGATTGAAACTCAAAGATGGCAAGCTGAAACTCAAAGATCGCAAAATTGAAACTCATAGATCGCAAGATTAAAAAGCAAAGATCGCAAGAT
>JAQJVL010003742.1:17763-41068 GCA_035578905.1 Stictocephala bisonia | reverse complement strand
AGTTCAATCTTGCCATTTTTGAGTTTCAATTCTGCGATCTTTGAGTTTTAATCTTGCGATCTTTGAGTATCAATTTTGCGATCTTCGAGTTTCAATCTTGCTATCTTTGAGTTACAATCTTGTGATCTTTGAATATCAATCTTGCGATTGTTGAGTTTCAATCTTGCGATCTTTGAGTTTCAATCATGCGATCTTTGAGTTTCAATCTTGCTATCTTTGAGTTTCAATCTTGCGATCTTTGAGTTTCAATCTTGCGATCTTTGAGTTTCAATCTTGTGATCTTTGAGTTTCAATCTTGTGATCCTAGAATTTCAATCTTGCGATTGTTGAGTTTTAATCTTGCGATCTTTGAGTTTCAATCATGCGATCTTTGAGTTTCAATCTTGCGATCTTTAAATTTTAATCTTGCGATTTTTGAGTTTAAATCTTGCAATCTTTGAGTTTCAATCTTGCGATCTTTGAGTTTAATTCTTGCGATCTTTGAGTTTCAATCTTGCGATCTTTGAGTTTCAATCTTGCGATCTTTGAGTTTCAATCTTGCGATCTTTGAGTTTTAAGCTTGCGATCTTTGAGTTTCAATCTTGCAAACTTTGAGTTTCAATCTTGAGATATTTGAGTTTCAATCATGCGATCTTAGTGTATCAATCTTGCGATCTTTGAGTTTCAGTCTTGCGATCTTTGAGTTTCAATCTTGCGATCTTTTAAGTTTAATTTTGCCATCTATGAGTTTCAAAATTGCGATCTTTGAGTTTAAATCTTGCGATCTTTGAGTTTCAATCTTGCGATCTTTGAGTTTCAATCTTGAGATATTTGAGTTTCTATTATGCGATCTTTGTGTATCTATCTTGCGATCTTTGAGTTTCAGGCTTGCGATTTTTTAGTTTCAATCCTGCCATCTTTGAGTTTCAATCTTGCGATCTTTGAGTTTCATTCTTGCGATCTTTGAATTTCAATCTTGCGATTTTTGAGTTTAAATCTTGCAATCTTTGAGTTTCAATCTTGCGATCTTTGAGTTTAATTCTTGCGATCTTTGAGTTTCAATCTTGCGATCTTTGAGTTTCGATCTTGCGATCTTTGAGTTTCAATCTTGCGATCTTTAATTTTCAATCTTGCCATCTTTGAGTTTCAATCTTGCGATCTTTGAGTTTTAATCTTGCGATCTTTGAGTTTCAATCTTGCAATCTTTGAGTTTTAATCTTGCTATCTTTGAGTTTTAATCTTGCGATCTTTGAGTATCAATCTTGTGATCTTTGAGTTTCAATCTTGAGATATTTGAGTTTCAATCATGCGATCTTTGTGTATCAATCTTGCGATCTTTGAGTTTCAATCTTGCGATCTTTGAGTTTCAATCTTGCGATCTTTGAGTTTCAATTTTGCCATCTTTGAGTTTCAAAATTGCGATCTTTGAGTTTTAATCTTGCGATCTTTGAGTTTCAATCTTGCGATCTTTGAGTTTCAATCTTGCGATCTTTGAGTTTCAATCTTGCCATCTTTGAGTTTCAATCATGCGATCTTTGAGTATCAATCTTGCGATCTTTGAGTTTCAGGCTTGCGATCTTTTAGTTTCAATCTTGCCATCTTTGAGTTTTAATCTTGCGATCTTTGAGTTTCAATCTTGCGATCTTTGAATTTCAATCTTGCGATCTTTGAGTTTAAATCTTGCAATCTTTGAGTTTCAATCTTGCGATCTTTGAGTTTAATTCTTGCGATCTTTGAGTTTCAAACTTGCGATCTTTGAGTTTCGATCTTGCGATCTTTGAGTTTCAATCTTGCGATCTTTGAGTTTCAATCTTGCCATCTTTGAGTTTCAATCTTGCGATCTTTGAGTTTTAATCTTGCGATCTTTGAGTTTCAATCTTGCGATCTTTGAGTTTTAATCTTGCTATCTTTGAGTTTCAATCTTGCGATCTTTGAGTTTCAATCTTGCGATCTTTGAGTTTCAATCTTGCGATCTTTGAGTTTCAATCTTGCAATCTTTGAGTTTCAATCTTGCCATCTTTGAGTTTCAATCTTGCGATCTTTGAGTTTCAATCTTGCGATCTTTGAGTTTCAATCTTGCGATCTTTGAGTTTCAATCTTGCGATCTTTGAGTTTCAATCTTGCGATCTTTGAGTTTCAATCTTGCGATCTTTGAGTTTCAATCTTGCGATCTTTGAGTTTCAATCTTGCGATCTTTGAGTTTCAATCTTGCGATCTTTGAGTTTCAATCTTGCGATCTTTGAGTTTCAATCTTGCGATCTTTGAGTTTCAATCTTGCGATCTTTGAGTTTCAATCTTGCGATCTTTGAGTTTCAATCTTGCGATCTTTGAGTTTCAATCTTGCGATCTTTGAGTTTCAATCTTGCGATCTTTGAGTTTCAATCTTGCGATCTTTGAGTTTCAATCTTGCGATCTTTGAGTTTCAATCTTGCGATCTTTGAGTTTCAATCTTGCGATCTTTGAGTTTCAATCTTGCGATCTTTGAGTTTCAATCTTGCGATCTTTGAGTTTCAATCTTGCGATCTTTGAGTTTCAATCTTGCGATCTTTGAGTTTCAATCTTGCGATCTTTGAGTTTCAATCTTGCGATCTTTGAGTTTCAATCTTGCGATCTTTGAGTTTCAATCTTGCGATCTTTGAGTTTCAATCTTGCGATCTTTGAGTTTCAATCTTGCGATCTTTGAGTTTCAATCTTGCGATCTTTGAGTTTCAATCTTGCGATCTTTGAGTTTCAATCTTGCGATCTTTGAGTTTCAATCTTGCGATCTTTGAGTTTCAATCTTGCGATCTTTGAGTTTCAATCTTGCGATCTTTGAGTTTCAATCTTGCGATCTTTGAGTTTTAATCTTGCGATCTTTGAGTTTCAATCTTGCGATCTTTGAGTTTCAATCTTGCGATCTTTGAGTTTCAATCTTGCGATCTTTGAGTTTAAATCTTGCGATCTTTGAGTTTCAATCTTGCGATCTTTGAGTTTCAGTCTTGCGATCTTTGAGTTTCAATCTTGCGATCTTTGAGTTTCAATCTTGCGATCTTTGAGTTTCAATCTTGCGATCTTTGAGTATCAATCTTGCGATCTTTGAGTTTCAGGCTTGCGATTTTTTAGTCTCAATCTTGCCATCTTTGAGTTTCAATCTTGCGATCTTTGAGTTTCAATCTTGTGATCTTTGAATTTCAATCTTGCGATTTTTAAGTTTAAATCTCCAATCTTTGAGTTTCAATCTTGCGATCTTTCAGTTTAGTTCTTGCGATCTTTGAGTTTCAATCTTGCGATCTTTGAGTTTTAATCTTTCGATCTTTGAGTTTTAATCTTGAGATATTTTAATTTCAATCATGCGAACTTTCTGTATCAATCTTGCGATCTTTGAGTTTCAGTCTTGTGATTTTCGAGTTTCAATCTTGCCATCTTTGAGTTTCAATCTTGCGATCTTTGAGTTTCAATCTTGCGATCTATGAATTTCAATCTTGCGATCTTTGAGTTTCAATCTTGCAATCTTTTAGTTTCAATCTTGCGATCTTTGAGTTTAATTCTTGCAATCTTTGAGTTTCAATCTTGCGATCTTTGAGTTTCAATCTTGCGATCTTTGAGTTTCAATCTTGCCATCTTTGAGGTTCAATCTTGCGATCTTTGAGTTTTAATCTTGCGATCTATGAGTTTCAATTTTGCGATCTTTGAGTTTCAATCTTGCCATCTTTGAGTTTCAATCTTGCGATCTTTGAGTTTCAATCTTGCGATCTTTGAGTTTCAAACTTGTAATCTCTGAGTTTCATTCATGCGATCTTTGAGTTTCAATCTTGCGATCTTTGATTTTTAATCTTGCTATCTTTGAGTTTCAACATTGCGATCTTTGAATTTCAATATTGCGATCTTTGAGTTTCAAACTTGTGATCTTTGAGTTTCAATCTTGCCATTTTTGAGTTTCAATTCTGCGATCTTCGAGTTTTAATCTTGCGATCTTTGAGTATCAATTTTGCGATCTTCGAGTTTCAATCTTGCTATCTTTGAGTTACAATCTTGTGATCTTTGAATATCAATCTTGCGATTGTTGAGTTTCAATCTTGCGATCTTTGAGTTTCAATCATGCGATCTTTGAGTTTCAATCTTGCTATCTTTGAGTTTCAATCTTGCGATCTTTGAGTTTCAATCTTGCGATCTTTGAGTTTTAATCTTGTGATCTTTGAGTTTCAATCTTGTGATCCTAGAATTTCAATCTTGCGATTGTTGAGTTTTAATCTTGCGATCTTTGAGTTTCAATTATGCGATCTTTGAGTTTCAATCTTGCGATCTTTAAATTTTAATCTTGCGATTTTTGAGTTTAAATCTTGCAATCTTTGAGTTTCAATCTTGCGATCTTTGAGTTTAATTCTTGCGATCTTTGAGTTTCAATCTTGCGATCTTTGAGTTTCAATCTTGCGATCTTTGAGTTTCAATCTTGCGATCTTTGAGTTTTAAGCTTGCGATCTTTGAGTTTCAATCTTGCAAACTTTGAGTTTCAATCTTGAGATATTTGAGTTTCAATCATGCGATCTTAGTGTATCAATCTTGCGATCTTTGAGTTTCAGTCTTGCGATCTTTGAGTTTCAATCTTGCGATCTTTTAAGTTTAATTTTGCCATCTATGAGTTTCAAAATTGCAATCTTTGAGTTTAAATCTTGCGATCTTTGAGTTTCAATCTTGCGATCTTTGAGTTTCAATCTTGAGATATTTGAGTTTCTATTATGCGATCTTTGTGTATCTATCTTGCGATCTTTGAGTTTCAGGCTTGCGATTTTTTAGTTTCAATCCTGCCATCTTTGAGTTTCAATCTTGCGATCTTTGAGTTTCATTCTTGCGATCTTTGAATTTCAATCTTGCGATTTTTGAGTTTAAATCTTGCAATCTTTGAGTTTCAATCTTGCGATCTTTGAGTTTAATTCTTGCGATCTTTGAGTTTCAATCTTGCGATCTTTGAGTTTCGATCTTGCGATCTTTGAGTTTCAATCTTGCGATCTTTAATTTTCAATCTTGCCATCTTTGATTTTCAATCTTGCGATCTTTGAGTTTTAATCTTGCGATCTTTGAGTTTCAATCTTGTGATCTTTGAGTTTCAATCTTGATATATTTGAGTTTCAATCATGCGATCTTTGTGTATCAATCTTGCGATCTTTGAGTTTCAGGCTTGCGATTTTTTAGTTTCAATCTTGCCATCTTTGAGTTTTAATCTTGCGATCTTTGAGTTTCAATCTGGCGATCTTTGAATTTCAATCTTGCGATTTTTTAGTTTAAATCTTGCAATCTTTGAGTTTCAATCTTGCGATCTTTGAGTTTAATTCTTGCGATCTTTGAGTTTCAATCTTGCGTACTATGAGTTTCGATCTTGCGATCTTTGAGTTTCAATCTTGCGATCTTTAAGTTTCAATCTTGCCATCTTTAAGTTTCAATCTTGCGATCTTTGAGTTTTAATCTCTCGATCTTTGAGTTTCAATCTTGCAATCTTTGAGTTTTAATCTTGCTATCTATGAGTTTTAATCTTGCGATCTTTGAGTTTCAATTTTGCGATCTTTGAGTATCAATCTTGCGATCTTTGAGTTTCAATCTTGAGATATTTGAGTTTCAATCATGCGATCTTTGTGTATCAATCTCGAAAGATCGCAAAATTGAAACTCAAAGATCACAAGATTAAAACTCAAAGATCGCAAGATTAAAACTCAATGATTGCAAGATTGAAACTCAAAGATCGCAAGATTAAAACTCAAAGATCGCAAGATTGAAACTCAAAGATGGAAAGATTGAAACTTAAAGATCGCAAGATTGAAATTCAAAGATCGCAAGATCGAAACTCAAAGTACGCAAGATTGAAACTCAAAGATCGCAAGAATTAAACTCAAAGATCGCAAGATTGAAACTCAAAGATTGCAAGATTTAAACTAAAAAATCGCTGGATTGAAATTCAAAGATCGCCAGATTGAAACTCAAAGATCGCAGGATTAAAACTCAAAGATGGCAAGATTGAAAAACTAAAAAATCGCAAGCCTGAAACTCAAAGATCACAAGATTGATACACAAAGATCGCATAATTGAAACTCAAATATATCAAGATTGAAACTCAAAGATCGCAAGATTGAAACTCAAAGATCGCAAGATTGAAACTCAAAGATCGCAAGAATTAAACTCAAAGATCGCAAGATTAAAACTCAAAGATAGCAAGATTAAAACTCAAAGATTGCAAGATTGAAACTCAAAGATCGCAAGATTAAAACTCAAAGATCGCAAGATTGAAACTCAAAGATGGCAAGATTGAAAATTAAAGATCGCAATATTGAAACTCAAAGATCGCAAGATCGAAACTCAAAGATCGCAAGATTGAAACTCAAAGATCGCAAGAATTAAACTCAAAGATCGCAAGATTGAAACTCAAAGATTGCAAGATTTAAACTCAAAAATCGCAGGATTGAAATTCAAAGATCGCAAGAATGAAACTCAAAGATCGCAAGATTAAAACTCAAAGATGGCAGGATTGAAACTCAAAAATCGCAAGCCTGAAACTCAAAGATCGCAAGATAGATACACAAAGATCGCATAATAGAAACTCAAATATCTCAAGATTGAAACTCAAAGATCGCAAGATTGAAACTCAAAGATCGCAAGATTTAAACTCAAAGATCGCAATTTTGAAACTCATAGATGGCAAAATTGAAATTAAAAGATCGCAAGATTGAAACTCAAAGATCGCAAGACTAAAACTCAAAGATCGCAAGATTGATACACTAAGATCGCATGATTGAAACTCAAATATCTCAAGATTGAAACTCAAAGTTTGCAAGATTGAAACTCAAAGATCGCAAGCTTAAAACTCAAAGATCGCAAGATTCAAACTCAAAGATCGCAAGATTGAAACTCAAAGATCGCAAGATTGAAACTCAAAGATCGCAAGAATTAAACTCAAAGATCGCAAGATTGAAACTCAAAGATTGCAAGATTTAAACTCAAAAATCGCAAGATTGAAATTTAAAGATCGCAAGATTGAAACTCAAAGATCGCATGATTGAAACTCAAAGATCGCAAGATTGAAACTCAAAGTTAGCAAGATTGAAACTCAAAGATCGCATGATTGAAACTCAAAGATCGCATGATTGAAACTCAAAGATCGCAAGATTGAAACTCAACAATCGCAAGATTGATATTCAAAGATCACAAGATTGAAACTCAAAGATAGCAAGATTGAAACTCGAAGATCGCAAAATTGATACTCAAAGATCGCAAGATTAAAACTCAAAGATCGCAGAATTGAAACTCAAAAATGGCAAGATTGAAACTCAAAGATCACAAGTTTGAAACTCAAAGATCGCAAGATTGAAACTCAAAGATCACAAGATTGAAACTCAAAGATAGCAAGATTGAAACTCAAAGATCGCATGATTGAAACTCAAAGATCGCAAGATTGAAACTTAACAATCGCAAGATTGATATTCAAAGATCACAAGATTGAAACTCAAAGATAGCAAGATTGAAACTCGAAGATCGCAAAATTGATACTCAAAGATCGCAAGATTAAAACTCAAAGATCACAGAATTGAAATTAAAAAATGGCAAGATTGAAACTCAAAGATCACAAGTTTGAAACTCAAAGATCGCAAGATTGAAATTCAAAGATCGCAAGGTTGAAACTCAAAGATAGCAAGATTAAAAATCAAAGATCGCAAGATTGAAACTCAAAGATCGCATGAATGAAACTCAAAGATTACAAGTTTTAAACTCAAAGATCGCAAGATTATAACTCAAAGATCGCAAGATTGAAACTCAAAGATGGCAAGATTGAAACTCAAAGATCGCAAAATTGAAACTCATAGATCGCAAGATTAAAACTCAAAGATCGCAAGATTGAACCTCAAAGATGGCAAGATTGAAACTCAAAGATCGCAAGATTGAAACTCAAAGATCGCAAGATTGAAACTCAAAAATCGCAAGATTGAAACTTAAAGATCGCAAGAACTCAACTCAAAGATCGCAAGATTGAAACTCAAAGATTGCAAGATTGAAACTCAAAGATCGCAAGATTAAAATTCATAGATCGCAAGATTGAAACTCAAAGATCGCAAGATTGAAACTCAAAGATGGCAAGATTGAAACTCGAAAATCACAAGACTGAAACTCAAAGATCGCAAGATTGATACAGAAAGTTCGCATGATTGAAATTAAAATATCTCAAGATTAAAACTCAAAGATCGAAAGATTAAAACTCAAAGATCGCAAGATTGAAAATCAAAGATCGCAAGAATTAAACTGAAAGATCGCAAGATTGAAACTCAAAGATTTGAGATTTAAACTTAAAAATCGCAAGATTGAAATTCAAAGATCACAAGATTGAAACTCAAAGATCGCAAGATTGAAACTCAAAGATGGCAAGATTGAAACTAAAAAATCGCAAGCCTGAAACTCAAATATCGCAAGATTGATACTCAAAGATCGCAATTTTGAAACTCAAAGATGGCAAAATTGAAACTCAAAGATCGCAAGATTGAAACTCAAAGATCGCAAGACTGAAACTCAAAGATCGCAAGATTGATACACAAAGATCGCATGATTGAAACTCAAATATCTCAAGATTGAAACTCAAAGATGGCAAGATTGAAACTCAAAGATCGCAAAATTGAAACTCATAGATCGCAAGATTAAAACTCAAAGATCGCAAGATTGAAACTCAAAGATGGCAAGATTGAAACTCAAAGATCGCAAGATTGAGAATCAAAGATCGCAAGATTGAAACTCAAAGATCGCAAGATTGAAACTTAAAGATCGCAAGAATTAAACTCAAAGATCGCAAGATTGAAACTCAAAGATTGCAAGATTGAAACTCAAAGATTGCAAGATTGAAATTCAAAGATCGCAAGATTAAAACTCCAAGATCGCAAAATTGAAACTCAAAGATGGCAAGATTGAAACTCGAAAATCACAAGACTAAAACTCAAAGATCGCAAGATTGATACACAAAGTTCGCATGATTGAAATTAAAATATCTCAAGATTAAAACTCAAAGATCGCAAGATTGAAACTCAAAGATCGCAAGATTGAAACTCAAAGATCGCAAGATTGAAACTCAAAGATAGCAAGATTGAAACTCAAAGATCGCATGATTGAAACTCAAAGATCGCAAGATTGAAACTCAACAATTGCAAGATTGAAATTCAAAGATCACAAGATTGAAACTCAAAGATAGCAAGATTGAAACTCAAAGATCGCAAGATATATACTCAAAGATTGCAAGATTAAAACTCAAAGATCGCAAGATTGAAACTCAAAGATGGCAAGATTGAAAATCAAAGATCACAAGTTTGAAACTAAAAGATCGCAACATTGAAATTTAAAGATCGCAAGGTTGAAACTCAAAGATAGCAAGATTGAAACTCAAAGATCGCAAGATTGAAGCTCAAAGATCGCATGAATGAAACTCAAAGATTACAAGTTTGAATCTCAAAGATCGCAAGATTAAAACTCAAAAATGGCAAGATTGAAACTCAAAGATTGGAAGATTCAAACTCAAAGATGGAAGGCTGAAACCCAAAGATCGCAATTTTTAAACTCAAAGACAGCAAAATTGAAACTCAAAGATTGCATGATTGAAACTCAAAGATCGCAAGATTAAAACTCAAAGATCGCAAGATTGAAATTCAAAGATCACAGGATTAAACTCAAAGATAGCAAAATTAAAACTCAAAGATTGCAAGATTGAAACTCAAAGATCGCAAGATTGAAACTCAAAGATCGCAAGATTGAAACTCAAAGATGGCAAGATTGAAACTTAAAGATCGCAAGATTGAAACTCAAAGATCGCAAGATCGAAACTCAAAGATCGCAAGTTTGAAACTCAAAGATCGCAAGAATTAAACTCAAAGATCGCATGATTGAAACTCAAAGATTGCAAGATTTAAACTCAAAAATCGCAAGATTGAAATTCAAAGATCGCAAGATTGAATTTCAAAGATCGCAAGATTAAAACTCAAAGATGGCAAGATTGAAACTAAAAAATCGCAAGCCTGAAACTCAAATATCTCAAGATTGAAACTCAAAGATGGCAAGATTAAAACTCAAATATCGCAAAATTGAAACTCATAGATCGCAAGATTAAAACTCAAAGATGGCAAGATTGAAACTCAAAGATCGCAAGATTGAGAATCAAAGATCGCAAGATTGAAACTTAAAGATCGCAAGATTGAAACACAAAGATCGCAAGAATTAAACTCAAAGATCGCAAGATTGAAACTTAAAGATTGCAAGATTGAAACTCAAAGATTGCAAGATTGAAATTCTAAGATCGCATGATTGAAACTCCAAGATCGCAAAATTGAAACTCAAAGATGGTAAGATTGAAACTCAAAAATCGCAACCCCTAAAAACTCAAAAAATCGCAAGATTGAAACAAAAAACCGCTTAATTTAAAAAAACTCAAATATATAAAGAATTAAAAATTTCAAAGATCGCAAGTTTGAAACTCAAAGACGCAAGTTTAAAAACTCAAAAAACGCAAGTTTTTAAAATTTAAAAAGATCGAAATTTTTTAAAAACTCTTGGGTTTAAAAAATTAAATTAAAAGTTTCGCAAAAAATGAAACCCCAAAAGATCGCAAGACTGAAACTAAAAAGATCGCAAGATTGAAAACACAAAAGATCGCAGGGATTAAAAATCAAAAAAAACTCAAAAATTGAAACTCAAATTTTTTCAAGATTGAAACCAAATATCGAAAGGGAAAAAAAAACCAAAGTTTTGGGCAAGTTTAAAACCCCAAAAACGCAAGTTTTGAAACCAAAATCTCAATTTAAAAACTCAAAATCGAAAATTTTGGGAAACTCAAAGATCGCTTTAATTGAAACTCAAAGATCGCAAAAATTCAAACTAAAGATGGGCAAGATTAAAACTAAAAGATCGAAGAAGAATTAAACCAAAGATCGCAAAAATAAAACCCAAAGATTGCAAAAAGGGAAACTCAAAAAACGCAAGATTGAAATTCAAAGGATTGAAAGTTTAAAAACCCAATCGAAAAATTGGGAAACTCAAAGATGGCAAAAGGGAAACTCGAAAATCACAAACTAAAACTCAAAAAACGCAAGTTTTAAAAACCCCAAAGGGTTTCGCATAAAATTAAAAATTAAAAAAACCCAAAAGGGTTTAAAAACTCCAAAAATCGCAAAAATTGAAAACTCAAAAAACGCAAAAAATTTAAAACTCAAAGATACTAGTTTAAAACTAAAAAAATCGCATGTTTTGAAACTCAAAGATCGAAAGAGATTGAAACCAAAAAATTTGGCAAGTTTTTAAATTAAAAAGATCACAAATTTTAAAACCCCAAAAAGGAAAATTTTAGAAAGGGATTAAAAACTCAAAGATGGGCAAAAATATATCCCAAAAAGATTTGAAAAGGGATTAAAACCTCAAAAATCGCAAATTAAAAAACTCAAAGATGGAAAGGGATTGAAAATCAAAGATACAAGTTTGAAAC
The DNA here is from genome assembly GCA_035578905.1 of Stictocephala bisonia. NCBI lineage: Eukaryota > Metazoa > Arthropoda > Insecta > Hemiptera > Membracidae > Stictocephala > Stictocephala bisonia. Next base: position 29,619 of record JAQJVL010003742.1, on the reverse strand, counting down.
CAAAGATGCAACATTGAAATTAAAAAGATAAAAAAGGTTTAAAAACTCAAAGATAGCAAGATTAAAACCCAAAAAGGGATCGAAAATTTTGAAACAAAAAAGGATCGCATGAATAAAACTAAAATTTTAAAAATTTTTTAAACTCAATAATCGCAAGTTTAAAAAACTCAAAAATGGCAAGTTTAAAAACCCCCCAAAAAATTTGTAAATTGAAACCAAAGAGGGAAAAACCCTAAATCTCAAAAAACGAAATTTTGTGAAACCAAAATGGAAAAATTTAAAAACTCAAAGTTTGCAGGGATTAAAAATTTCAAAAAATTTGCAAGATTAAAACTAAAATGTTCGCAAGATTGAAATTAAAAAATCACGGGGATTAAACTCAAAGATAGCAATTTTTTTAAAACTAAAATTTTTGAAAAGGATTAAAAACTCAAAGATCGCATAAAATAAAAACTCAAAGTTTACAAGTTTGAATCCCAAAGGGAATCGCAAAGATTAAAACTCAAAAATGGAAAGGGAATTAAAACCAAAATTGCAATTGAAACCAAAAAATCGCAAGTTTAAAAAACTCAAAAAAAGGGGCAAAAATTGAAACTAAAAAGATGGAAAATTTAAAAATTAAAAGATCGCAAGTTTGAAACTCAAAGATCGCAAGATCGAAAACCAAAGATCCCCAAGATCGAAACTCAAAAAATCGCAAAAATTTTAAAATTTCCCCAAAGATCAAAAGGATTAAAACCAAAGATAGCAAGATTAAAACCCCAAAGTTTTGCAAAAAATTAAAACCAAAATCGCAAGATTAAAACTCAAAGATCGCAAAAATTGAAACTCAAAGATGGAAAATTTGGGAAACGAAAAAGACGAAAGGGATTAAAACCCAAAAAAGGATCGCAAAAACGAAACTAAAAAGATCGAAATTTTTGAAACCCCAAAGTTTCGCAAAAATTTTAAACTCAAAGATCGCAAGATTGACACTCAAAGATTGCAAGTTTTAAAAAGTAAAAAATCGAAAGATTAAAAATTCCCAAAGATCGCAAATTTGAAAACCAAAAATTCGAAAAGATTAAAACTCAAAGAGGGCAAGTTTGAAACTAAAAAATCGCAAGCCTAAAAATTCAAAGATCGCAAAAAATAATACAAAAAGATCGCAAAAATTTAAAAACTCAAATATCTAAAAGTTTGGGTAACTCAAAGATCGCAAGAGGAAACTCAAAGATCGCAAGATTGAAACTAAAGATCGGCAATTTTAAAAACTCAAAGAAGGGAAAAAATTTAAACTCAAAAATCGAAAATTGAAACTCAAAAAACCAAAGATTTAAACTAAAAAGATCCCCAAGTTTTGATTCACAAAAGTGCAGATTGAAACTCAAATACCCCAAATTTAAAGGAAAATTTTTCTCGTTGGACCCTCCAAAAAAAATTTCAAGATTATGACGTAATGGTTACTTTCTCCCCCGGCCCGGCCCCTCTACAAAAGTTTGCAAAAAACCCTTTTGGGATTTCTAACATCGGATTTGGGCTGTGAAAAAAGGGTTCGCCTTTTCTCCTGAAAGGGAAAACCAATTTATTTGGCCAAAGGGCAATTGAAATGACCCCCAAAAGCAATAGACAGTTAAAATCTAAAGACGTAACAATTTCCCTAGAACACCCATTTTAAAATTAAAAAATCCCCTTCAAAATTTTGACCACCCCAAACCTTAAATTTTTCCAAATTCATTTGCATAAATTCAACCATTCACAAGCAACTTTAAAAGGAAAAATAATCAATTTCCTTTGTTAAAAAACAAACGCCATTTTCAAGAATTGTTACGGGGCCCCGGGAAGGGTTTTGGGGGGGCTTTTAAAAGGGGCGGGGGGAAAAAAAAAAATTAGCTAGTATAATAAAAAATTGCCATAAACAAAAACAAATTTCACAATTAATTTTAAAGGAAGCACTTCACATCATGCACCTCATTCATGGAGAGCCCCGGTGAGAACTCTTCGACAAACCAACGGATCACCCCTGGCAACTGAAGGGACCACATCCAAACCGGGTAGACAAACCAAGTCCATAGGCGCCGAGAGACAGTGGTGCCCCCATCAAGGCTCAAGGCTTCCCCCAAAATCCCCATTTCAAAAGACAGTTTATCAGGCACCCTTTTTTAAAAGTGGGAAACGTTTTTTTAGACTTATCAAGTAATTTTTTTAAATTTCTGACTCTAAATTTGGGTTAAATCCACTGTTCCTTTAAATTTCCCTGTGACATTCAAAAAAAAAAACCGAGCTAAATTCCCTTTTTAACATAAAAATATTTCATCCCAAAAAAACCAGGACCTAAAGAGCCGAATTAAAATTTTTGGGGAAAATTTTTTTAAAAAACAAAATTGATCCGGGGTATTTTTAAATTCCCAACAAAAACACAATATGAAAACAGATAAACTTAAAACGGTTAAATAAAAAACCATTAAACTTTTTTTCCCACATTTTGCCGAACCCCCTTGCAAAGGGGGAAAGGTGTATTAATTATTTTCCAAAGTCGGTTTAAGGGTAAAAAAACCCTGAGTAAAACGGGCAATTAGGGATTTTTGGAAACTGATAAACTTTTTGAAGGGCTGTGTTACAAAATTTTAAGTTTAAACGGAGAAACAGTAATATTGCGGGTGAAAACAGAAGGGCCCCCCATTTTAAATTTAACAAGGAGTTTTTATCAGTTTTAAATACTTTTAATTGGAATTCTAACGACAAAAAAAAGTCGTTTTTTTTATTGGGGAGTTTTTTAATATAAATAAAAGGAAAGCTCCCCAAAAACCCAGGAACTAAAAATATATTAAAAAGAACGGTCAAAATATCAATATAATTTTCCCAAACTTAGTCTCAGATACGTCAAAACGTTTAAAAATTTTTTTTTTACAAATGTTAACTGTGGGCAAATTTCAGTTACGGGGCTGGAAAACCATCTTTGTCTGATCAGGGACGGCCCCAGCTATTGGAAATATTTTAATTTTAAAAGTGAAACACCTTTGTGAATAAAAAGAAATTTAAACATATTTTGGTAGAGCATTTTCAAAAAAAAAATATAAATTTTTTTAAAAACCTTTTTTTTGCAAAAGAGGTTTGGGAAAAGTTGGGGTTTAATAAATGGAAACTAAAATAAAAGTAAAAATACTTTTAAAAAGAATATTAACTTTTTTACTTTGATTTAGGGGTTTCCAAAAAAACCCAAAAAAAAAAAACCAGTTCCCCACAAAAAAGTCAAATTTGGATAACCATAGAACAAAAACATGAAAAAAAAAATTTTAGTACACCTAAATAAAAAAACTAGGGCTTCAAAGAACCCCAAATTTAAAAAAATGCTTTTAAAAGAAAAAAAATCGTATTTATAAAAAGGCTAAATTGAGCGAAAAAAAAAAAGAATTTTGACAATGAAAAAAAAAAAATTTCTTTAACGTAATTAAAATTACTTGGAACATTATCAAAAAAGAAACAAAAAAAACTCAATTTGGCCCAGCAAAAAAAATATTGCCCTTTGAAATCAATAAAAAAAATCAATATCCAACCAGATCCCAAATACCCCCAAATTTTTTTTTAAATAAATTTTTTTTTATAATATTATAAACAAAAGAAAAAAGGGGGAAGAATGGCCCCGGATATTTTGGATTTGGCACCCAGGGGAAAACCAGTTTTTTTCCTTATAATCTTCCCCAACCCCGATTAAATTGCAAACCCGTTGATTGAAGAAAATGTCATAAATAAAATTTTGACTCTTTGGGCCAAAAAAACGTTTCGTGGGGGTTTTTGTTTAGGTGCCACTGTCACGAAAAAAACCGCAAAAACCAGCTAAAAAAACCATTACCCCCATTTAAATTTAAATTCCCCCCTTTTTGTTTCGGGCATTTTTCCACCCCCAACAAAAAATTTACCCCAAAAAATAAAATTTTCTCAAAAAAGGGGGATTTAACAACATAAAAAAAATTTCGCCCCAATATCTCCCTTCCTTCCTTCTATTTTAAAAGGGTTTTTTGAAAAAGCTAGTACTTACAATTAGTTGATTTTTTGGGAAAAAAAAAACCACTTTTTTGATGATGAAAACACGGTTTCCGTAAGGGCATTCCAGGGTTCCAGCACAAATTAAATTTCGTAACATGATAATAATTAAATTGAAAAAAATATTTTGTAGCGGGAATTTCATGCCCCTGCCCAAAAGGTTTTTTGACAGTGTGTCACAAAAATTCGCTTTTTAATATCAAAACTAAGTTCACTTGGAAAAAATTTGGAGTTGCTTTTGGAAGGGTTTTTTAAATCTTCCCCTTTAAAATAACACAATCATTTGAGATTACCATATAAAAGAAAAAAAAATTTTATAAAAAAGCTATTTTAAAATTTCAGAAAATTTAAACACGGTTTTTTAAACCCAACAAGGGTAAAAATCCTGGGGAACCCCTTTTTTTTTTTTCTATTTATCTAAAAGGTATCCTTTTCATTGCTTACTAAAAGTACAAAGTTTTCCAAAAGGCCTGTTTCTTTTAATGCTGACGCCTCAAATTTAATAGTGCCCAGCTAAAACAGACCAGTAAATTTGGGAGAAGAAGCAAACTTAGATTTGGGAAAAATTTTAAAAAATTTTTTTCTGCAATAACAATATTTTACTAAACCCAAAGGGGAAAACAAAAAAAATTATTACTTCTCAAACAGTTAAAAATAAGAACCGGGTTTAAAACCCAAAAATATCAAAAATCGGGCACGGAAAAAGTTAAAAACATTGATAAAACAAAATTTCTGGGTTATAAAAAATTTGACGGTAGCTCAGCTGGGCAGAAAAGGGTAGATCACATTATTTAAAAAATTAATTCCCGGGTTGTTTTTCATTGAGAAGAATGTCACTCTTGCAGTGAACCAACATTTAAAATTTTAAAATTTCCCTGCTCACAAAACAAATCACATATAGCCTAAACATTGTTTTCTATGGGGAGCACTTCTTTACAAAATTTGAAACAAAATATTAAGCTTCAAAAAAAAGGGGAATCAAATAATTTTAAAAAAATTTAAAAGCTAACCGAATTTTGTAAGGGGTCAAATTTCCCAAATTTTTCAAATAAATTAAAAGGTAATTTTTCCCCATAATATTTTAAGTTGTATAATGTATGTTAGAGACCACTTCAGTGAAGTGGAAACTCACTCTGACATACACTTTTACAATACAAAGGGGTAAAATGGCGATAGTTGTACCCAACCACAGGCTAGAGTTATTTAAAAAGAAAACTTCAGTAATGGGTGCGAAGTTTATAAATGCTCTACCTTATAGTATTAAAAATAAATTTTACTCTGTAAATTTTAAATCCCTGGTTAAATCATACCTTATTTCTAAATCTTTATATTCTTTGGACGAATATTTTAGTTCTTAGTAATAAGTTAATTTAGTTTATACAATATGTAGTGACGCTATTTAATGTACAACTCTGTACTGATACAAATAAAGATATTTTGATTTGATTTGATTTGATTTGATTGAAACTCAAAGATCGCAAGATTGATACTCAAAGATCGCAAAATTGAAACTCAAAGATCGCAAGATTAAAACTCAAAGATAGCAAGATTAAAACTCAAAGATTGCAAGATTGAAACTCAAAGATCGCAAGATTAAAACTCAAAGATCGCAAGATTGAAACTCAAAGATGGCAAGATTGAAACTTAAAGATCGCAAGATTGAAACTCAAAGATCGCAAGATCGAAATTTAAAGTACGCAAGATTGAAACTCAAAGATCGCAAGAATTAAACTCAAAGATCGCAAGATTGAAACTCAAAGATCGCAAGATTTAAACTCAAAGATCGCAATTTTGAAACTCAAAGATGGCAAAATTGAAACTCAAAGATCGCAAGATTGAAACTCAAACATCGCAAGACTGAAACTCAAAGATCGCAAGATTGATACACAAAGATCGCATGATTGAAACTCAAATATCTCAAGATTGAAACTCAAAGATCGCAAGATTGATACTCAAAGATCGCAAGAATAAAACTCAAAGATAGCAAGATTAAAACTCAAAGATTGCAAGATTGAAACTCAAAGATCACAAGATTAAAACTCAAAGATCGCAAGATTGAAACTCAAAGATGGCAAGATTGAAAATTAAAGATCGCAAGATTGAAACTCAAAGATCGCAAGATCGAAACTCAAAGATCGCAAGATTGAAACTCAAAGATCGCAAGAATTAAACTCAAAGATCGCAAGATTGAAACTCAAAGATTGCAAGATTTAAACTTAAAAATCGCAAGATTGAAATTCAAAGATCGCAAGATTGAAACTCAAAGATCGCAAGATTGAAACTCAAAGATGGCATGATTGAAACTAAAAAATCGCAAGCCTGAAACTCAAAGATCGCAAGATAGATGCACAAAGATCGCATAATAGAAACTCAAATATCTCAAGATTGAAACTCAAAGATCGCAAGATTGAAACTCAAAGATCGCAAGATTTAATCTCAAAGATATCAATTTTGAAACTCAAAGATGGCAAAATTGAAATTAAAAGATCGCAAGATTGAAACTCAAAGATCGCAAGACTTAAACTCAAAGATCGCAAGATTGATACACTAAGATCGCATGATTGAAACTCAAATATCTCAAGATTGAAACTCAAAGTTTGCAAGATTGAAACTCAAAGATCGCAAGCTTAAAACTCAAAGATCGCAAGATTGAAACTCAAAGATCGCAAGATTGAAACTCAAAGATCGCAAGATTGAAACTCAAAGATCGCAAGATTGAAACTCAAAGATCGCATGATTGAAACTCAAAGATCGCAAGATTAAAACTCAACAATCGCAAGATTGAAATTCTAGGATCACAAGATTGAAACTCAAAGATCACAAGATTGAAACTCAAAGATCGCAAGATTGATATTCAAAGATCACAAAATTGAAACTCAAAGATAGCAAGATTGAAACTCAAAGATCGCAAAATTGATACTCAAAGATCGCAAGATTAAAACTCAAAGATCGCAAGAATTAAACTCAAAGATCGCAAGATTGAAACTCAAAGATTGCAAGATTGAAACTCAAAGATCGCAAGATTGAAATTCAAAGATCGCAAGATTAAAACTCCAAGATCGCAAAATTGAAACTCAAAGATGGCAAGATTGAAACTCGAAAATTACAAGACTAAAACTCAAAGATCGCAAGATTGATACACAAAGTTCGCATGATTGAAATTAAAATATCTCAAGATTAAAACTCAAAGATCGCAAGATTGAAACTCAAAGATCGCAAGATTGAAACTCAAAGATAGCTAGATTGAAACTCAAAAATCGCATGATTGAAACTCAAAGATCGCAAGATTGAAACTCAACAATTGCAAGATTGAAATTCAAAGATCACAAGATTGAAACTCAAAGATAGCAAGATTGAAACTCAAAGATCGCAAGATATATACTCAAAGATTGCAAGATTAAAACTCAAAGATCGCAAGATTGAAACTCAAAGATGGCAAGATTGAAAATCAAAGATCACAAGTTTGAAACTCAAAGATCGCAACATTGAAATTCAAAGATCGCAAGGTTGAAACTCAAAGATAGCAAGATTGAAACTCAAAGATCGCAATATTGAAACTCAAAGATCGTATGAATGAAACTGAAAGATTACAAGTTTGAATCTCAAAGATCGCAAGATTAAAACTCAAAAATGGCAAGATTGAAACTCAAAGATTGCAAGATTGAAACTCAAAGATGGCAAGACTGAATCTCAAAAATCGCAATTTTAAAACTCAAAGATGGCAAAATTGAAACTCAAAGATTGCATGATTGAAACTCAAAGATTGCAAGATTAAAACTCAAAGATCGCAAAATTGAAATTCAAAGATCACAGGAATAAACTCAAAGATAGCAAGATTAAAACTCAAAGATTGCAAGATTGAAACTCAAAGATCGCATGAATGAAACTCAAAGATTACAAGTTTGAATCTCAAAGATCGCAAGATTAAAACTCAAAAATGGCAAGATTGAAACTCAAAGATTGCAAGATTGAAACTCAAAGATGGCAAGACTGAATCTCAAAGATCGCAATTTTGAAACTCAAAGATGGCAAAATTGAAACTCAAAGATTGCATGATTGAAACTCAAAGATTGCAAGATTAAAACTCAAAGATCGCAAGATTGAAATTCAAAGATCACAGGATTAAACTCAAAGATAGCAAGATTAAAACTCAAAGATTGCAAGATTGAAACTCAAAGATCGCAAGATTAAAACTCAAAGATCGCAAGATTGAAACTCAAAGATGGCAAGATTGAAACTTAAAGATCGCAAGATTGAAACTCAAAGATCGCAAGATCGAAACTCAAAGATCGCAAGTTTGAAACTAAAAGATCGCAAGAATTAAACTCAAAGATCGCAAGATTGACACTCAAAGATTGCAAGATTTAATGTCAAAAATCGCAAGATTGAAATTCAAAGATCGCAAGATTGAAACTCAAAGATCGCAAGATTAAAACTCAAAGATGGCAAGATTGAAACTAAAAAATCGCAAGCCTGAAACTCAAAGATCGCAAGATTAATACACAAAGATCGCATAATTGAAACTCAAATATCTCAAGATTGAAACTCAAACGATTGTTGAGTTTCAATTTTGCGATCTTTGAGTTTCAATCATGCGATCTTTGAGTTTCAAATCTTGCTATCTTTGAGTTTCAATCTTGCGATCTTTGAGTTTCAATCTTGCGATCTTTGAGTTTCAATCTTGTAATCTTTGAGTTTCAATCTTGTGATCCTAGAATTTCAGTCTTGCGATTGTTGAGTTTCAATCTTGCGATCTTTGAGTTTCAATCAAACGATCTTTGAGTTTCAATCTTGCGATCTTTGAGTTTCAATCTTGCGATCTTTGAGTTTCAATCTTGCGATCTTTGAGTTTCAATCTTGTGATCTTTGAGTTTTAAGCTTGCGATCTTTGAGTTTCAATCTTGCGATCTTTGAGTTTCAATCTTGAGATATTTAAGTTTCTATTATGCGATCTTTGTTTATCTATCTTGCGATCTTTGAGTTTCAGGCTTGCGATTTTTTAGTTTCAATCCTGCCATCTTTAAGTTTCAATCTTGCGATCTTTGAATTTCAATCTTGCGATCTTTGAATTTCCATCTTGCGATTTTTGAGTTTAAATCTTGCAATCTTTGAGTTTCAATCTTGCGATCTTTGAGTTTAATTCTTGCGATCTTTGAGTTTCAATCTTGCGATCTTTGAGTTTCGATCTTGCGATCTTTGAGTTTCAATCTTGCGATCTTTAATATTCAATCTTGCCATCTTTGAGTTTCAATCTTGCGATCTTTGTGTTTTAATCTTGCGATCTTTGATTTTCAATCTTGCAATCTTTGAGTTTTAATCTTGCTATCTTTGAGTTTTAATCTTGCGATCTTTGATTATCAATCTTGCGATCTTTGAGTTTCAATCTTGAGATATTTGAGTTTCAATGATGCGATCTTTGAGTTTCAATCTTGCTATCTTTGAGTTTCAATCTTGCGATCTTTGAGTTTCAATCTTGCGATCTTTAAGTTTCGATCTTGCGATCTTTGAGTTTCAATCTTGCGATCTTTAATATTCAATCTTGCCATCTTTGAGTTTCAATCTTGCGATCTTTGAGTTTTAATCTTGCGATCTTTGAGTTTCAATCTTGCAATCTTTGAGTTTTAATCTTGCTATCTTTGAGTTTTAATCTTGCGATCTTTGAGTATCAATCTTGCGATCTTTGAGTTTCAATCTTGAGATATTTGAGTTTCAATCATGCGATCTTTGTGTATCAATCTTGCGATCTTTGAGTTTCAGTCTTGCGATCTTTGAGTTTCAATCTTGCGATCTTTGAGTTTCAATTTTGCCATCTTTGAGTTTCAAAATTGCGATCTTTGAGTTTTAATCTTGCGATCTTTGAGTTTCAATATTGATATATTTGAGTTTCAATTATGCGATCTTTGTGTATCAATCTTGCGATCTTTGAGTTTCAGGCTTGCGATTTTTTAGTTTCAATCCTGCCATCTTTGAGTTTTAATCTTGCGATCTTTGAGTTTCAATCTTGCGATCTTTGAATTTCAATCTTGCGATTTTTGAGTTTAAATCTTGCAATCTTTGAGTTTTAATCTTGCGATCTTTGAGTTTCAATCTTGCAATCTTTAAGTTTTAATCTTGCTATCTTTGAGTTTTAATCTTGCAAACTTTGAGTTTCAATTTTGCGATCTTTGAGTATTAATCTTGCGATCTTTGAGTTTCAATCTTGAGATATTTTAGTTTCAATCATGCGATCTTTGTGTATCAATCTTGCGATCTTTGAGTTTCAGTCTTGCGATCTTTGAGTTTTAATCTTGCGATCTTTGAGTTTCAATTTTGCCATCTTTGAGGTTCAATCTTGCGATCTTTGAGTTTTAATCTTCCGATCTATGAGTTTCAATTTTGCGATCTTTGAGTTTCAATCTTGCCATCTTTGAGTTTCAATCTTGCGATCTTTGAGTTTCAATCTTGCGATCTTTGAGTTTCAAACTTGTAATTTTTGAGTTTCATTCATGCGATCTTTGAGTTTCAATCTTGCGATCTTTGAGTTTTAATCTTGCTATCTTTGAGTTTCAACCTTGCGATCTTTGAATTTCAATCTTGCGATCTTTGAGTTTCAAACTTGTGATCTTTGAGTTTCAATCTTGCCATCTTTGAGTTTCAATCTTGCGATCTTTGAGTTTTAATCTTGCGATCTTTGAGTATCAATCTTGCGATCTTTGAGTTTCAATCTTGCGATCTTTGAGTTTCAATCTTGTGATCTTTGAATATCAATCTTGCGATTGTTGAGTTTCAATCTTTCGATCTTTGAGTTTTAATCATGCGATCTTTGAGTTTCAAATCTTGCTATCTTTGATTTTCAATCTTGCGATCTTTGAGTTTCAATCTTGCGATCTTTGAGTTTCAATCTTGTGATCTTTGAGTTTCAATCTTGTGATCCTAGAATTTCAAACTTGTGGTCTTTGAGTTTCAATCTTGCCATCTTTGAGTTTCAATCTTGCGATCTTTGAGTTTTAATCTTGCGATCTTTGAGTATCAATTTTTCGATCTTTGAGTATCAATCTTGCTATCTTTGAGTTTCAATCTTGTGATCTTTGAATATCAATCTTGCGATTGTTGAGTTTCAATTTTGCGATCTTTGAGTTTCAATCATGCGATCTTTGAGTTTCAAATCTTGCTATCTTTGAGTTTCAATCTTGCGATCTTTGAGTTTCAATCTTGCGATCTTTGAGTTTCAATCTTGTAATCTTTGAGTTTCAATCTTGTGATCCTAGAATTTCAGTCTTGCGATTGTTGAGTTTCAATCTTGCGATCTTTGAGTTTCAATCAAACGATCTTTGAGTTTCAATCTTGCGATCTTTGAGTTTCAATCTTGCGATCTTTGAGTTTCAATCTTGCGATCTTTGAGTTTCAATCTTGTGATCTTTGAGTTTTAAGCTTGCGATCTTTGAGTTTCAATCTTGCGATCTTTGAGTTTCAATCTTGAGATATTTGAGTTTCTATTATGCGATCTTTGTTTATCTATCTTGCGATCTTTGAGTTTCAGGCTTGCGATTTTTTAGTTTCAATCCTGCCATCTTTGAGTTTCAATCTTGCGATCTTTGAATTTCAATCTTGCGATCTTTGAATTTCCATCTTGCGATTTTTGAGTTTAAATCTTGCAATCTTTGAGTTTCAATCTTGCGATCTATGAGTTTAATTCTTGCGATCTTTGAGTTTCAATCTTGCGATCTTTGAGTTTCGATCTTGCGATCTTTGAGTTTCAATCTTGCGATCTTTAATATTCAATCTTGCCATCTTTGAGTTTCAATCTTGCGATCTTTGTGTTTTAATCTTGCGATCTTTGATTTTCAATCTTGC
>JAQJVL010003742.1:0-17263 GCA_035578905.1 Stictocephala bisonia | reverse complement strand
AGTACTATTTATTCAAAAAAAAAAATTTATAAAAGATGTAATATATAAATTTGGGAAAGGGTAGAACACTGAGCATATATTTCAAAAAAAAAAAAAAAAAAAACTCTTATCACAAGACAAACACTAATCCAAATATAAAAACCCACCACCACCAAGCAAAAATCACCAACCTACATCAACCCATCAACAACCTAAAATCTAAACCACCATATCAATATCAATAATAATAATAATAATAATAATAATAATAATAATAATAATAATAATAATAATAATAATAATAATAATAATAATAATAATAATAATAATAATAATAATAATAATAATAATAATAATAATAATAATAATAATAATAATAATAATAATAATAATAATAATAATAATAATAATAATAATAGACACCAGAATTATTCACACGTCACCTGGACCAGGAAAACAACCCAAATCACACTACTATCGCAAGATTGAAACTCAAAGATCGCAAGATTTAAACTCAAAGATCGCAATTTTGAAACTCAAAGATGGCAAAATTGAAATTAAAAGATCGCAAGATTGAAACTGAAAGATCGCAAGACTGAAACTCAAAGATCGCAAGATTGATACACTAAGATCGCATGATTGAAACTCAAAGATCGCAAGATTGAAACTCAAAGATCACAAGATTGAAACTCAAAGATCGCAAGATTGAAACTCAAAGATCGCAAGATTGAAACTCAAAGATCGCATGATTGAAACTCAAAGATCGCAAGATTGAAATTCAACAATCGCAAGATTGAAATTCTAGGATCACAAGATTGAAACTCAAAGATCACAAGATTGAAACTCAAAGATCGCAAGATTGAAACTCAAAGATCGCAAGATTGAAAATCAAAGATAGCAAGATTTGAAACTCAAAGATCGCATGATTGAAACTCAAAGATCGAAAGATTGAAGATCAACAATCGCAAGATTGATATTCAAAGATCACAAGATTGAAACTCAAAGATCGCAAGATTGAAACTCAAAGATCGCAAGATTGATACTCAAAGATCGCAAGATTAAAACTCAAAGATCGCAAGATTGAAACTCAAAGATGGCAAGATTGAAACTCAAAGATCACAAGTTTGAAACTCAAAGATCGCAAGATTGAAATTCAAAGATCGCAAGGTTGAAACTCAAAGATAGCAAGATTAAAACTCAAAGATCGCAAGATTGAAACTCAAAGATCGCATGAATGAAACTCAAAAATTACAAGTTTGAAACTCAAAGATCGCAAGATTGAAACTCAAAGATCGCAAGATTGAAACTCAAAAATGGCAAGATTGAAACTCAAAGATCGCAAAATTGAAACTCATAGATCGGAAGATTAAAACTCAAAGATCGCAAGATTGAACCTCAAAGATGGCAAAATTGAAATTAAAAGATCGCAAGATTGAAACTCAAAGATTGCAAGACTGAAACTCAAAGATCGCAAGATTAATACACTAAGATCGCATGATTGAAACTCAGGTCCGTCTGGTCCGTCTGGTCCGTCTGGTCAGTCTGGTCCGTCTGGTCTGTCTGGTCCGTCTGGTCCGTCTGGTCCGTCTGGTCCGTCTGGTCCGTCTGGTCCGTCTGGTCCGTCTGGTCCGTCTGGTCTTAATTACAATCATGCGAACTTTCTGTGTCAATCTTGCGATCTTTGAGTTTCAGTCTTGTGATTTTCGAGTTTCAATCTTGCCATCTTTGAGTTTCAATTTTGCGATCTTTGAGTTTCAATCTTGCGATCTATGAATTTCAATCTTGCGATCTTTGAGTTTCAATCTTGCAATCTTTGAGTTTCAATCTTGCGATCTTTGAGTTTAATTCTTGCGATCTTTGAGTTTCAATCTTGCGATCTTTGAGTTTCAAACTTGTAATCTTTGAGTTTCATTCATGCGATCTTTGAGTTTCAATCTTGCGATCTTTGAGTTTCAATCTTGCTATCTTTGAGTTTCAATCTTGCGATCTTTGAGTTTCAATCTTGCGATCTTTGAGTTTCAAACTTGTGATCTTTGAGTTTCAATCTTGCCATCTTTGAGTTTCAATCTTGCGATCTTTGAGTTTTAATCTTGCGATCTTTGAGTATCAATTTTTCGATCTTTGAGTATCAATCTTGCTATCTTTGAGTTTTAATCTTGCTATCTTTGAGTTTCAACCTTGCGATCTTTGAATTTCAATTTTGCCATCTTTGAGTTTCAAAATTGCGATCTTTGAGTTTCAATCTTGCCATTTTTGAGTTTTAATCTTGCGATCTTTGAGATTCAAACTTGTAATCTTTTAGTTTCATTCATGCGATCTTTAAGTTTCAATCTTGCGATCTTTGAGTTTCAATCTTGCTATCTTTGAGTTTCGACCTTGCGATCTTTGAATTTCAATGTTGCGATCTTTGAGTTTCAAACTTGTGATCTTTGATTTTCAATCTTGCCATCTTTGAGTTTTAATCTTGCCATTTTTGAGTTTTAATCTTGCGATCTTTGAGATTCAAACTTGTAATCTTTGAGTTTCATTCATGCGATCTTTGAGTTTCAATCTTGCGATCTTTGAGTTTCAATCTTGCAATCTTTAAATTTCAACCTTGCGATCTTTGAATTTCAATGTTGCGATCTTTGAGTTTCAAACTTGTGATCTTTGATTTTCAATCTTGCCATCTTTGAGTTTCAATCTTGCGATCTTTGAGTTTTAATCTTGCAATCTTTGAGTATATATCTTGCGATCTTTGAGTTTCAATCTTGCTATCTTTGAGTTTCAATCTTGTGATCTTTGAATTTCAATCTTGCAATTGTTGAGTTTCAATCTTGCGATCTTTGAGTTTCAATCATGCGATCTTTGAGTTTCAATCTTGCTATCTTTGAGTTTCAATCTTGCGATCTTTGAGTTTCAATCTTGCGATCTTTGAGTTTCAATCTTGCGATCTTTGAGTTTTAATCTTGAGATATTTTAATTTCAATGATGCGAACTTTGTGTATCAATCTTGCGATCTTTGAGTTTTAGTCTTGTGATTTTCGAGTTTTAATCTTGCCATCTTTGAGTTTCAATTTTGCGATCTTGGAGTTTCAATCATGCGATCATTGAATTTCAATCTTGCAATCTTTGAGTTTTCATCTTGCAATCTTTGTGTTTCAATCTTGCAATCTTTTAGTTTAATTCTTGCGATCTTTGAGGTTCAATCTTGCGATCTTTGAGTTTCAATCTTGCGATCTTTGATTCTCAATCTTGCGATCTTTGAGTTTCAATCTTGCCATCTTTGAGTTTCAATCTTGCGATATTTGAGTTTTAATCTTGCCATCTTTGAGTTTCAATCTTGAGATATTTGAGTTTCAGGCTTGCGATTTTTTAGTTTCAATCTTGCCATCTTTGAGTTTTAATCTTGCGATCTTTGAGTTTCAATCTTGCGATCTTTGAATTTCAATCTTGCGATTTTTGAGTTTAAATCTTGCAATCTTTGAGTTTCAATCTTGCGATCTTTGAGTTTAAATCTTGCAATCTTTGAGTTTCAATCTTGCGATCTTTGAGTTTAATTCTTGCGATCTTTGAGTTTCAAACTTGCGATCTTTGAGTTTCGATCTTGCGATCTTTGAGTTTTAATCTTGCGATCTTTGAGTTTCAATCATGCAATCTTTGAGTTTCAATTTTGCCATCTTTGAGTTTCAAAATTGCGATCTTTGAGTTTCAATCTTGCAATTTTTGAGTTTTAATCTTGCGATCTTTGAGATTCAAACTTGTAATCTTTTAGTTTCATTCATGCGATCTTTAAGTTTCAATCTTGCGATCTTTGAGTTTCAATCTTGCGATCTTTGATTCTCAATCTTGCGATCTTTGAGTTTCAATCTTGCCATCTTTGAGTTTCAATCTTGCGATCTTTGAGTTTTAATCTTGCGATCTATGAGTTTCAATTTAGCGATCTTTGAGTTTTAATCTTGCCATCTTTGAGTTTCAATCTTGAGATATTTGAGTTTCAGGCTTGCGATTTTTTAGTTTCAATCTTGCCATCTTTGAGTTTTAATCTTGCGATCTTTGAGTTTCAATCTTGCGATCTTTGAATTTCAATCTTGCGATTTTTGAGTTTAAATCTTGCAATCTTTGAGTTTCAATCTTGCGATCTTTGAGTTTAATTCTTGCGATCTTTGAGTTTCAAACTTGCGATCTTTGAGTTTCGATCTTGCGATCTTTGAGTTTCAATCTTGCGATCTTTAAGTTTCAATCTTGCCATCTTTGAGTTTCAATCTTGCGATCTTTGAGTTTTAATCTTGCGATCTTTGAGTTTCAATCTTGCAATCTTTGAGTTTTAATCTTGCTATCTTTGAGTTTAATCCTGTGATCTTTGATTTTCAATCTTGCCATCTTTGAGTTTCAATCTTGCGATCTTTGAGTTTTAATCTTGCAATCTTTGAGTATATATCTTGCGATCTTTGAGTTTCAATCTTGCTATCTTTGAGTTTCAATCTTGTGATCTTTGAATTTCAATCTTGCAATTGTTGAGTTTCAATCTTGCGATCTTTGAGTTTCAATCATGCGATCTTTGAGTTTCAATCTTGCTATCTTTGAGTTTCAATCTTGCGATCTTTGAGTTTCAATCTTGCGATCTTTGAGTTTCAATCTTGCGATCTTTGAGTTTCAATCTTAAGATCTTTGATTCTCAATCTTGCGATCTTTGAGTTTCAATCTTGCCATCTTTGAGTTTTAATCTTGCGATCTTTGAGTTTTAATCTTGCGATCTATGAGTTTCAATTTTGCGATCTTTGAGTTTCAGCTTGCCATCTTTGAGTTTCAATCTTGAGATATTTGAGTTTCAATCATGCGATCTTTGAGTTTCAATCTTGCGATCTTTGAGTTTCAATCTTGCGATCTTTGAGTTTCAATCTTGCGATCTTTGAGTTTCAATCTTGCGATCTTTGAGTTTTAAGCTTGCGATCTTTGAGTTTCAATCTTGCAAACTTTGAGTTTCAATCTTGAGATATTTGAGTTTCAATCATGCGATCTTAGTGTATCAATCTTGCGATCTTTGAGTTTCAATCTTGCGATCTTTTAATTTCAATTTTGCCATCTATGAGTTTCAAAATTGCGATCTTTGAGTTTAAATCTTGCGATCTTTGAGTTTCAATCTTGCGATCTTTGAGTTTCAATCTTGATATATTTGAGTTTCAATTATGCGATCTTTGTGTATCAATCTTGCGATCTTTGAGTTTCAGGCTTGCGATTTTTTAATTTCAATCTTGCCATCTTTGAGTTTTAATCTTGCGATCTTTGAGTTTCAATCTGGCGATCTTTGAATTTCAATCTTGCGATTTTTGAGTTTAAATCTTGCAATCTTTGAGTTTCAATCTTGCGATCTTTGAGTTTAATTCTTGCGATCTTTGAGTTTCAATCTTGCGTACTTTGAGTTTCGATCTTGCGATCTTTGAGTTTCAATCTTGCGATCTTTAAGTTTCAATTTTGCCATCTTTGAGTTTCAATCTTGCGATCTTTGAGTTTTAATCTTGCGATCTTTGAGTTTCAATCTTGCAATCTTTGAGTTTTAATCTTGCTATCTTTGAGTTTTAATCTTGCGATCTTTGAGTTTCAATTTTGCGATCTTTGAGTATCAATCTTGCGATCTTTGAGTTTCAGTCTTGCGATCTTTGAGTTTCAATCTTGCGATCTTTGAGTTTCAATCTTGCGATCTTTGAGTTTTAATCTTGCGATCTTTGAGTTTCAATTTTGCCATCTTTGAGTTTCAAAATTGCGATCTTTGAGTTTCAATCTTGCGATCTTTGAGTTTCAATCTTGCGATCTTTGAGTTTCAATCTTGAGATATTTGAGTTTCAATTTTGCGATCTTTGTGTATCAATCTTGCGATCTTTGTGTTTCAGGCTTGCGATTTTTTAGTTTCAATCTTGCCATCTTTGAGTTTTAATCTTGCGATCTTTGAGTTTCAATCTTGCGATCTTTGAATTTCAATCTTGCGATTTTTGAGTTTAAATCTTGCAATCTTTGAGTTTCAATCTTGCGATCTTTGAGTTTAATTCTTGCGATCTTTGAGTTTCAAACTTGCGATCTTTGAGTTTCGATCTTGCGATCTTTGAGTTTCAATCTTGCGATCTTTAAGTTTCAATCTTGCAATCTTTGAGTTTCAATCTTGCGATCTTTGAGTTTTAATCTTGCGATCTTTGAGTTTCAATCTTGCAATCTTTGAGTTTTAATCTTGCTATCTTTGAGTTTAATCCTGTGATCTTTGAATTTCAATCTTGCGATCTTTGAGTTTTAATCTTGCGATCTTTGAGTTTCAATCATGCAATCTTTGAGTTTTAATTTTGCCATCTTTGAGTTTCAAAATTGCGATCTTTGAGTTTCAGTCTTGCCATCTTTATGTTTCAATCTTGCAATCTTTGAGTTTTAATCTTGCCATTTTTGAGTTTTAATCTTGCGATCTTTGAGATTCAAACTTGTAATCTTTGAGTTTCATTCATGCGATCTTTGAGTTTCAATCTTGCGATCTTTGAGTTTCAATCTTGCTATCTTTGAATTTCAACCTTGCGATCTTTGAATTTCAATGTTGCGATCTTTGAGTTTCAAATTTGTGATCTTTGATTTTCAATCTTGCCATCTTTGAGTTTCAATCTTGCGATCTTTGAGTTTTAATCTTGCAATCTTTGAGTTTCAATCTTGCGATCTTTGAGTTTCAATCTTGCGATCTTTGAGTTTCAATCTTGCGATCTTTGAGTTTTAATCTTGAGATATTTTAATTTTAATGATGCGAACTTTGTGTATCAATCTTGCGATCTTTGAGTTTTAGTCTTGTGATTTTCGAGTTTTAATCTTGCCATCTTTGAGTTTCAATTTTGCGATCTTGGAGTTTCAATCATGCGATCATTGAATTTCAATCTTGCAATCTTTGAGTTTTCATCTTGCAATCTTTGAGTTTCAATCTTGCGATCTGTTGAGTTTCAATCTTGCGATCTTTGAGTTTCAATCATGCGATCTTTGAGTTTCAATCTTGCTATCTTTGAGTTTCAATCTTGCGATCTTTGAGTTTCAATCTTGCGATCTTTGAGTTTCAATCTTGCGATCTTTGAGTTTTAATCTTGAGATATTTTAATTTCAATGATGCGAACTTTGTGTATCAATCTTGCGATCTTTGAGTTTTAGTCTTGTGATTTTCGAGTTTTAATCTTGCCATCTTTGAGTTTCAATTTTGCGATCTTGGAGTTTCAATCATGCGATCATTGAATTTCAATCTTGCAATCTTTGAGTTTTCATCTTGCAATCTTTGAGTTTCAATCTTGCGATCTTTTAGTTTAATTCTTGCGATCTTTGAGGTTCAATCTTGCGATCTTTGAGTTTCAATCTTGCGATCTTTGATTCTCAATCTTGCGATCTTTGAGTTTCAATCTTGCCATCTTTGAGTTTCAATCTTGCGATCTTTGAGTTTTAATCTTGCGATCTATGAGTTTCAATTTAGCGATCTTTGAGTTTTAATCTTGCCATCTTTGAGTTTCAATCTTGAGATATTTGAGTTTCAGGCTTGCGATTTTTTAGTTTCAATCTTGCCATCTTTGAGTTTTAATCTTGCGATCTTTGAGTTTCAATCTTGCGATCTTTGAATTTCAATCTTGCGATTTTTGAGTTTAAATCTTGCAATCTTTGAGTTTCAATCTTGCGATCTTTGAGTTTAATTCTTGCGATCTTTGAGTTTCAAACTTGCGATCTTTGAGTTTCGATCTTGCGATCTTTGAGTTTCAATCTTGCGATCTTTAAGTTTCAATCTTGCCATCTTTGAGTTTCAATCTTGCGATCTTTGAGTTTTAATCTTGCGATCTTTGAGTTTCAATCTTGCAATCTTTGAGTTTTAATCTTGCTATCTTTGAGTTTAATCCTGTGATCTTTGAATTTCAATCTTGCGATCTTTGAGTTTTAATCTTGCGATCTTTGAGTTTCAATCATGCAATCTTTGAGTTTCAATTTTGCCATCTTTGAGTTTCAAAATTGCGATCTTTGAGTTTCAATCTTGCCATTTTTGAGTTTTAATCTTGCGATCTTTGAGATTCAAACTTGTAATCTTTTAGTTTCATTCATGCGATCTTTAAGTTTCAATCTTGCGATCTTTGAGTTTCAATCTTGCTATCTTTGAGTTTCAACCTTGCGATCTTTGAATTTCAATGTTGCGATCTTTGAGTTTCAAACTTGTGATCTTTGATTTTCAATCTTGCCATCTTTGAGTTTCAATCTTGCGATCTTTGAGTTTTAATCTTGCAATCTTTGAGTATATATCTTGCGATCTTTGAGTTTCAATCTTGCTATCTTTGAGTTTCAATCTTGTGATCTTTGAATTTCAATCTTGCAATTGTTGAGTTTCAATCTTGCGATCTTTGAGTTTCAATCATGCGATCTTTGAGTTTCAATCTTGCAATCTTTGAGTTTCAATCTTGCGATCTTTGAGTTTAATTCTTGCGATCTTTGAGTTTCAATCTTGCGATCTTTGAGTTTTAATCTTGCGATCTTTGATTCTCAATCTGGCGATCTTTGAGTTTCAATCTTGCCATCTTTGAGTTTCAATCTTGCGATCTTTGAGTTTTAATCTTGCGATCTATGAGTTTCAATTTTGCGATCTTTGAGTTTCAATCTTGCCATCTTTGAGTTTCAATCTTGAGATATTTGAGTTTCAGGCTTGCGATTTTATAGTTTCAATCTTGCCATCTTTGAGTTTTAATCTTGCGATCTTTGAGTTTCAATCTTGCGATCTTTGAATTTCAATCTTGCGATTTTTGAGTTTAAATCTTGCAATCTTTGAGTTTCAATCTTGCGATCTTTGAGTTTATTTCTTGCGATCTTTGAGTTTCAAACTTGCGATCTTTGAGTTTCGATCTTGCGATCTTTGAGTTTCAATCTTGCGATCTTTAAGTTTCAATCTTGCCATTTTTAAGTTTCAATCTTGCGATCTTTAAGTTTTAATCTTGCGATCTTTGAGTTTCAATCTTGCAATCTTTGTGTTTTAATCTTGCTATCTTTGAGTTTAATCCTGTGA
Organism: Stictocephala bisonia; assembly: GCA_035578905.1. Classification (NCBI taxonomy): domain Eukaryota; kingdom Metazoa; phylum Arthropoda; class Insecta; order Hemiptera; family Membracidae; genus Stictocephala; species Stictocephala bisonia. Next base: position 8,262 of record JAQJVL010003742.1, on the reverse strand, counting down.
TCTTTGAATTTCAATCTTGCGATCTTTGAGTTTTAATCTTGCGATCTTTGAGTTTCAATCATGCAATCTTTCAGTTTCAATTTTGCCATCTTTGAGTTTTAAAATTGCGATCTTTGAGTTTCAGTCTTGCCATCTTTGAGTTTCAATTATGCAATCTTTGAGTTTCAATCTTGCCATTTTTGAGTTTTAATCTTGCGATCTTTGAGATTCAAACTTGTAATCTTTGAGTTTCATTCATGCGATCTTTGAGTTTCAATCTTGCGATCTTTGAGTTTCAATCTTGCTATCTTTGAGTTTCAACCTTGCGATCTTTGAATTTCAATGTTGCGATCTTTGAGTTTCAAACTTGTGATCTTTGATTTTCAATCTTGCAATCTTTGAGTTTCAATCTTGCGATCTTTGAGTTTTAATCTTGCAATCTTTGAGTATATATCTTGCGATCTTTGAGTTTCAATCTTGCTATCTTTGAGTTTCAATCTTGTGATCTTTGAATTTCAATCTTGCAATTGTTGAGTTTCAATCTTGCGATCTTTGAGTTTCAATCATGCGATCTTTGAGTTTCAATCTTGCTATCTTTGATTTTCAATCTTGCGATCTTTGAGTTTCAATCTTGCGATCTTTGAGTTTCAATCTTGAGATCTTTGAGTTTTAATCTTGTGATATTTTAATTTCAATCATGCGAACTTTGTGTATCAATCTTGCGATCTTTGAGTTTTAGTCTTGTGATTTTCGAGTTTCAATCTTGCCATCTTTGAGTTTCAATTTTGCGATCTTTGAGTTTCAGCTTGCCATCTTTGAGTTTCAATCTTGAGATATTTGAGTTAAAATCATGCGATCTTTCTGTATCAATCTTGCGATCTTTGAGTTTCAGTCTTGCGATCTTTGAGTTTCAATCTTGCGATCTTTGAGTTTCAATTTTGCCATCTTTGAGTTTCAAAATTGCGATCTTTGAGTATCAATCTTGCGATCTTTGAGTTTCAGGCTTGCGATTTTTTAGTCTCAATCTTGCCATCTTTGAGTTTCAATCTTGCGATCTTTGAGTTTCAATCTTGTGATCTTTGAATTTCAATCTTGCGATTTTTAAGTTTAAATCTCCAATCTTTGAGTTTCAATCTTGCGATCTTTCAGTTTAATTCTTGCGATCTTTGAGTTTCAATCTTGCGATCTTTGAGTTTTAATCTTTCGATCTTTGAGTTTTAATCTTGAGATATTTTAATTTCAATCATGCGAACTTTCTGTATCAATCTTGCGATCTTTGAGTTTCAGTCTTGTGATTTTCGAGTTTCAATCTTGCCATCTTTGAGTTTCAATCTTGCGATCTTTGAGTTTCAATCTTGCGATCTATGAATTTCAATCTTGCGATCTTTGAGTTTCAATCTTGCAATCTTTGAGTTTCAATCTTGCGATCTTTGAGTTTAATTCTTGCGATCTTTGAGTTTCAATCTTGCGATCTTTGAGTTTCAATCTTGCGATCTTTGAGTTTCAATCTTGCGATCTTTGAGTTTCAATCTTGCCATCTTTGAGGTTCAATCTTGCGATCTTTGAGTTTTAATCTTGCGATCTTTGAGTTTCAATCTTGCAATCTTTGAGTTTTAATCTTGCTATCTTTGAGTTTAATCCTGTGATCTTTGAATTTCAATCTTGCGATCTTTGAGTTTTAATCTTGCGATCTTTGAGTTTCAATCATGCAATCTTTGAGTTTCAATTTTGCCATCTTTGAGTTTCAAAATTGCGATCTTTGAGTTTCAATCTTGCAATTGTTGAGTTTCAATCTTGCGATCTTTGAGTTTCAATCATGCGATCTTTGAGTTTCAATCTTGCTATCTTTGAGTTTCAATCTTGCGATCTTTGAGTTTCAATCTTGCGATCTTTGAGTTTCAATCTTGCGATCTTTGAGTTTTAATCTTGAGATATTTTAATTTCAATCATGCGAACTTTGTGTATCAATCTTGCGATCTTTGAGTTTGAGTCTTGTGATTTTTGAGTTTCAACCTTGCGATCTTTGAATTTCAATGTTGCGATCTTTGAGTTTCAAACTTGTGATCTTTGATTTTCAATCTTGCCATCTTGGAGTTTCAATCTTGCGATCTTTGAATTTTAATCTTGCAATCTTTGAGTTTCAATCTTGCAATCTTTGAGTTTCAATCTTGCGATCTTTGAGTTTAATTCTTGCGATCTTTGAGTTTCAATCTTGCGATCTTTGAGTTTTAATCTTGCGATCTTTGATTCTCAATCTGGCGATCTTTGAGTTTCAATCTTGCCATCTTTGAGTTTCAATCTTGCGATCTTTGAGTTTTAATCTTGCGATCTATGAGTTTCAATTTTGCGATCTTTGAGTTTCAATCTTGCCATCTTTGAGTTTCAATCTTGAGATATTTGAGTTTCAGGCTTGCGATTTTATAGTTTCAATCTTGCCATCTTTGAGTTTTAATCTTGCGATCTTTGAGTTTCAATCTTGCGATCTTTGAATTTCAATCTTGCGATTTTTGAGTTTAAATCTTGCAATCTTTGAGTTTCAATCTTGCGATCTTTGAGTTTATTTCTTGCGATCTTTGAGTTTCAAACTTGCGATCTTTGAGTTTCGATCTTGCGATCTTTGAGTTTCAATCTTGCGATCTTTAAGTTTCAATCTTGCCATTTTTGAGTTTCAATCTTGCGATCTTTAAGTTTTAATCTTGCGATCTTTGAGTTTCAATCTTGCAATCTTTGTGTTTTAATCTTGCTATCTTTGAGTTTAATCCTGTGATCTTTGAATTTCAATCTTGCGATCTTTGAGTTTTAATCTTGCGATCTTTGAGTTTCAATCATGCAATCTTTCAGTTTCAATTTTGCCATCTTTGAGTTTTAAAATTGCGATCTTTGAGTTTCAGTCTTGCCATCTTTGAGTTTCAATCATGCAATCTTTGAGTTTCAATCTTGCCATTTTTGAGTTTTAATCTTGCGATCTTTGAGATTCAAACTTGTAATCTTTGAGTTTCATTCATGCGATCTTTGAGTTTCAATCTTGCGATCTTTGAGTTTCAATCTTGCTATCTTTGAGTTTCAACCTTGCGATCTTTGAATTTCAATGTTGCGATCTTTGAGTTTCAAACTTGTGATCTTTGATTTTCAATCTTGCAATCTTTGAGTTTCAATCTTGCGATCTTTGAGTTTTAATCTTGCAATCTTTGAGTATATATCTTGCGATCTTTGAGTTTCAATCTTGCTATCTTTGAGTTTCAATCTTGTGATCTTTGAATTTCAATCTTGCAATTGTTGAGTTTCAATCTTGCGATCTTTGAGTTTCAATCATGCGATCTTTGAGTTTCAATCTTGCTATCTTTGATTTTCAATCTTGCGATCTTTGAGTTTCAATCTTGCGATCTTTGAGTTTCAATCTTGAGATCTTTGAGTTTTAATCTTGTGATATTTTAATTTCAATCATGCGAACTTTGTGTATCAATCTTGCGATCTTTGAGTTTTAGTCTTGTGATTTTCGAGTTTCAATCTTGCCATCTTTGAGTTTCAATTTTGCGATCTTTGAGTTTCAGCTTGCCATCTTTGAGTTTCAATCTTGAGATATTTGAGTTAAAATCATGCGATCTTTCTGTATCAATCTTGCGATCTTTGAGTTTCAGTCTTGCGATCTTTGAGTTTCAATCTTGCGATCTTTGAGTTTCAATTTTGCCATCTTTGAGTTTCAAAATTGCGATCTTTGAGTATCAATCTTGCGATCTTTGAGTTTCAGGCTTGCGATTTTTTAGTCTCAATCTTGCCATCTTTGAGTTTCAATCTTGCGATCTTTGAGTTTCAATCTTGTGATCTTTGAATTTCAATCTTGCGATTTTTAAGTTTAAATCTCCAATCTTTGAGTTTCAATCTTGCGATCTTTCAGTTTAATTCTTGCGATCTTTGAGTTTCAATCTTGCGATCTTTGAGTTTTAATCTTTCGATCTTTGAGTTTTAATCTTGAGATATTTTAATTTCAATCATGCGAACTTTCTGTATCAATCTTGCGATCTTTGAGTTTCAGTCTTGTGATTTTCGAGTTTCAATCTTGCCATCTTTGAGTTTCAATCTTGCGATCTTTGAGTTTCAATCTTGCGATCTATGAATTTCAATCTTGCGATCTTTGAGTTTCAATCTTGCAATCTTTGAGTTTCAATCTTGCGATCTTTGAGTTTAATTCTTGCGATCTTTGAGTTTCAATCTTGCGATCTTTGAGTTTCAATCTTGCGATCTTTGAGTTTCAATCTTGCGATCTTTGAGTTTCAATCTTGCCATCTTTGAGGTTCAATCTTGCGATCTTTGAGTTTTAATCTTGCGATCTTTGAGTTTCAATCTTGCAATCTTTGAGTTTTAATCTTGCTATCTTTGAGTTTAATCCTGTGATCTTTGAATTTCAATCTTGCGATCTTTGAGTTTTAATCTTGCGATCTTTGAGTTTCAATCATGCAATCTTTGAGTTTCAATTTTGCCATCTTTGAGTTTCAAAATTGCGATCTTTGAGTTTCAATCTTGCAATTGTTGAGTTTCAATCTTGCGATCTTTGAGTTTCAATCATGCGATCTTTGAGTTTCAATCTTGCTATCTTTGAGTTTCAATCTTGCGATCTTTGAGTTTCAATCTTGCGATCTTTGAGATTCAATCTTGCGATCTTTGAGTTTTAATCTTGAGATATTTTAATTTCAATCATGCGAACTTTGTGTATCAATCTTGCGATCTTTGAGTTTGAGTCTTGTGATTTTTGAGTTTCAACCTTGCGATCTTTGAATTTCAATGTTGCGATCTTTGAGTTTCAAACTTGTGATCTTTGATTTTCAATCTTGCCATCTTGGAGTTTCAATCTTGCGATCTTTGAATTTTAATCTTGCAATCTTTGAGTTTCAATCTTGCAATCTTTGAGTTTCAATCTTGCGATCTTTGAGTTTAATCTTGCGATCTTTGAGTTTCAATCTTGCGATCTTTGAGTTTCAATCTTGCGATCTTTGAGTTTCAATCTTGCGATCTTTGAGTTTCAATCTTGCGATCTTTGAGTTTCAATCTTGCGATCTTTGAGTTTCAATCTTGCGATCTTTGAGTTTCAATCTTGCGATCTTTGAGTTTCAATCTTGCGATCTTTGAGTTTCAATCTTGCGAACTTTGAGTTTCAATCTTGAGATATTTGAGTTTCAATCATGCGATCTTAGTGTATCAATCTTGCGATCTTTGAGTTTCAGTCTTGCGATCTTTGAGTTTCAATCTTGCGATCTTTGAGTTTCAATCTTGCGATCTTTGAGTTTCAATCTTGCGATCTTTGAGTTTCAATCTTGCGATCTTTGAGTTTCAATCTTGCGATCTTTGAGTTTCAATCTTGCGATCTTTGAGTTTCAATCTTGCGATCTTTGAGTTTCAATCTTGCGATCTTTGAGTTTCAATCTTGCGATCTTTGAGTTTCAATCTTGCGATCTTTGAGTTTCAATCCTGTGATCTTTGAATTTCAATCTTGCGATCTTTGAGTTTTAATCTTGCGATCTTTGAGTTTCAATCATGCAATCTTTCAGTTTCAATTTTGCCATCTTTGAGTTTTAAAATTGCGATCTTTGAGTTTCAGTCTTGCCATCTTTGAGTTTCAATCATGCAATCTTTGAGTTTCAATCTTGCCATTTTTGAGTTTTAATCTTGCGATCTTTGAGATTCAAACTTGTAATCTTTGAGTTTCATTCATGCGATCTTTGAGTTTCAATCTTGCGATCTTTGAGTTTCAATCTTGCTATCTTTGAGTTTCAACCTTGCGATCTTTGAATTTCAATGTTGCGATCTTTGAGTTTCAAACTTGTGATCTTTGATTTTCAATCTTGCAATCTTTGAGTTTCAATCTTGCGATCTTTGAGTTTTAATCTTGCAATCTTTGAGTATATATCTTGCGATCTTTGAGTTTCAATCTTGCTATCTTTGAGTTTCAATCTTGTGATCTTTGAGTTTCAATCTTGCGATCTTTGAGTTTCAATCTTGCGATCTTTGAGTTTCAATCTTGCGATCTTTGAGTTTCAATCTTGCGATCTTTGAGTTTCAATCTTGCGATCTTTGAGTTTCAATCTTGCGATCTTTGAGTTTCAATCTTGCGATCTTTGAGTTTCAATCTTGCGATCTTTGAGTTTCAATCTTGCGATCTTTGAGTTTCAATCTTGCGATCTTTGAGTTTCAATCTTGCGATCTTTGAGTTTCAATCTTGCGATCTTTGAGTTTCAATCTTGCGATCTTTGAGTTTCAATCTTGCGATCTTTGAGTTTCAATCTTGCGATCTTTGAGTTTCAATCTTGCGATCTTTGAGTTTCAATCTTGCGATCTTTGAGTTTCAATCTTGCGATCTTTGAGTTTAATCTTGCGATCTTTGAGTTTCAATCTTGCGATCTTTGAGTTTCAATCTTGCGATCTTTGAGTTTCAATCTTGCGATCTTTGAGTTTCAATCTTGCGATCTTTGAGTTTCAATCTTGCGATCTTTGAGTTTCAGTCTTGCGATCTTTGAGTTTCAATCTTGCCATCTTTGAGTTTCAATCTTGCGATCTTTGAGTTTCAATCTTGCGATCTTTGAGTTTCAATCTTGCGATCTTTGAGTTTCAATCTTGCGATCTTTGAGTTTCAATCTTGCGATCTTTGAGTTTCAATCTTGCGATCTTTGAGTTTCAATCTTGCGATCTTTGAGTTTCAATCTTGCGATCTTTGAGTTTCAATCTTGCGATCTTTGAGTTTCAATCTTGCGATCTTTGAGTTTCAATCTTGCGATCTTTGAGTTTCAATCTTGCGATCTTTGAGTTTCAATCTTGCGATCTTTGAGTTTCAATCTTGCGATCTTTGAGTTTCAATCTTGCGATCTTTGAGTTTCAATCTTGCGATCTTTGAGTTTCAATCTTGCGATCTTTGAGTTTCAATCTTGCGATCTTTGAGTTTCAATCTTGCGATCTTTGAGTTTCAATCTTGCGATCTTTGAGTTTCAATCTTGCGATCTTTGAGTTTCAATCTTGCGATCTTTGAGTTTCAATCTTGCGATCTTTGAGTTTCAATCTTGCGATCTTTGAGTTTCAATCTTGCGATCTTTGAGTTTCAATCTTGCGATCTTTGAGTTTCAATCTTGCGATCTTTGAGTTTCAATCTTGCGATCTTTGAGTTTCAATCTTGCGATCTTTGAGTTTTAATCTTGCGATCTTTGAGTTTCAATCTTGCGATCTTTGAGTTTCAATCTTGCGATCTTTGAGTTTCAATCTTGCGATCTTTGAGTTTCAATCTTGCGATCTTTGAGTTTCAATCTTGCGATCTTTGAGTTTCAATCTTGCGATCTTTGAGTTTCAATCTTGCGATCTTTGAGTTTCAATCTTGCGATCTTTGAGTTTCAATCTTGCGATCTTTGAGTTTCAATCTTGCGATCTTTGAGTTTCAATCTTGCTATCTTTGAGTTTCAATCTTGCGATCTTTGAGTTTCAATCTTGCGATCTTTGAGTTTCAATCTTGCGATCTTTGAGTTTCAATCTTGCGATCTTTGAGTTTCAATCTTGCGATCTTTGAGTTTCAATCTTGCGATCTTTGAGTTTCAATCTTGCGATCTTTGAGTTTCAATCTTGCGATCTTTGAGTTTCAATCTTGCGATCTTTGAGTTTCAATCTTGCGATCTTTGAGTTTCAATCTTGCGATCTTTGAGTTTCAATCTTGCGATCTTTGAGTTTCAATCTTGCGATCTTTGAGTTTCAATCTTGCGATCTTTGAGTTTCAATCTTGCGATCTTTGAGTTTCAATCTTGCGATCTTTGAGTTTCAATCTTGCGATCTTTGAGTTTCAATCTTGCGATCTTTGAGTTTCAATCTTGCGATCTTTGAGTTTCAATCTTGCGATCTTTGAGTTTCAATCTTGCGATCTTTGAGTTTCAATCTTGCGATCTTTGAGTTTCAATCTTGCGATCTTTGAGTTTCAATCTTGCGATCTTTGAGTTTCAATCTTGCGATCTTTGAGTTTCAATCTTGCGATCTTTGAGTTTGAATTTTGCCATCTATGAGTTTCAAAATTGCGATCTTTGAGTTTAATTCTTGCGATCTTTGAGTTTCAATCTTGCGATCTTTGAGTTTCAATCTTGAGATATTTGAGTTTCTATTATGCGATCTTTGTGTATCTATCTTGCGATCTTTGAGTTTCAGGCTTGCGAATTTTTAGTTTCAATCCTGCCATCTTTGAGTTTCAATCTTGCGATCTTTGAGTTTCATTCTTGCGATCTTTGAATTTCAATCTTGCGATTTTTGAGTTTAAATCTTGCA